>PVHP010007190.1:0-57539 GCA_004024765.1 Zapus hudsonius
GAGGACATTATGTGAAAAAATAAACGATAAACAATTGTAGCAAGAATATATGAAGGTGATCATAGAATTATTTGGATGGGAAATATGGTGATAGCTACAATATATTAAGATTTTATTTATGGAATTTATGGACAAGAAGAAAAATATTGATCATTGTTTTTGAAATAGATATCTCTGATTGTGGAGATGCAATATTATAGGTTCACAGTCAAATTGTCTTGGGCTCTCTTTACCTCCTTAATAGCCTTATCACTATCTAGTTAGTAGTGAAAACCTGTTGTGAGTGAAGGGAAGATGTAGCTCTCTGAGCCTGGGAAAATGCTTTCACACAGGAACCCGGGATAGCACCTGAACACCTGGGAGAATGTTTCACATATCTGAAGAATCCTATCTCAGAAAAGGCCCTCTTGAAAAGAGCTCTGCAGCCAGGCCCAATCCACATTCATATGGTCACCTTTTGTCCCTCATAGACAGTCTCCCCACGAGGCCCAGGCCCAGACAAAATTCACTTTCAGTCTTTAAAAGGAGCCTGAAGAGGGCTTTGGGAGAACTGGACTTCAGATATGGCTGTCTACTCTCCACTCCTTGCCAAATAAAGGTATCCTTGTCTGAACTCAGTCTGGTCTATCTTCTGCCTCAATTTTTCCAACAGTGAGTATGTGAACTGACCTAACCAACACCAGTGCTAAGGCTAAGAACATCATCAGAAATCATCTGAAGCTTACCCACTTACCTCATGGTTCCAGCAACCATTTGAATATGCATTCATTCCCTTGCTACTTTTATTGTAAAAGCCTAAATATTCATATTCTTAAATATCCATATGATCATTAATCATCCTGTCCACTTTTATTTGCTTTGGTTTCTATATTACAGAAAGGCTATTTTTAGGGAAAAAAGTTATTTTTATCTTATATTTTATCACATTGAAATTCAAGCATTTCCTGCCTGTTGTAGAACAGAAGATATAGCATGAATATTTCTATTTCTATAACATTTATATTACATGCATTTTTTTAAAATATTTTATTTATTCATTTTTCAAGCAGAGAGAGAGAGAGAGAGAGAGAGAGAGAGAGAGAGCGCACCAGGGCCACCACCTTGTGGGTCTGGCTTATGTGGGTCCTGGGGAATTGAACCGGGGGCCTTAGGCACTGGAGGCAAGTGCCTTAACCGCTGAGCCATCTCTCCAGCCCTACATTACATGCATTTTATAATAATAAAAAAAGCTGAAAGTCACTGAGGGAACATTTTGACCCACAGGTGAAAGTGTGGGTCCATGATTTATTCAGCACTTAATGATAAAAGACTTGAAAGTTAGTCTACATGTATGGACCTGATGTGAGTCAACATGTTTACTCTGTGTGACGAGTTTGAGTATGAGCACATGGTGATCAAAGAGAATAAAACTTCAAGCAGACAAGGTGATATGGGTTATTAATAATTAATATTTATAAGCAACACGGAGAGAGAGAGTTTTGGAATTCTCCCTTCCACCTCCTCTACTCCGAGTTCTTGTCCTCTAATACCAAAGAATTGTATACAGGGACAGAATTAAATTTTAATTACACATATATTCTAATTTAGTGAATTAGGAAAGGGGGAGTTGGATGGTGAAATTTCCCAGTCACCAGGTGGGAAATTACAGAGTTCTACAGCCACCAGTGTGGGGAGAACATGTGTCAGAGAGTTTTAACAGAACTTATATTATTTAGCTAAATAAACAGCCCAAGAAAAGATAACAGAAGGGTCCTCTTATGAGAAAGAGAGATTCATGAGAGAAAAAGTCTAGAGCCTGCCCCCCACCCCAGCCAATAGCTGGGGTGGGGAGATAGGCCTTACCTTCCTAAGGCCTGGAAATCCAGCAGTCTTTCTACTCCATTGCCATGTTGGGGAAGAGAAAGAGACTACTTCCTCTAAGGGAAGATAATTTAAGTTCTTCCTAGGTGAGCCAGAGAGACAGCTGATTGGTTAATATTTGACCAATCAGTTTTTGCACCTGTGTTGTAGCTCTAACTAGACACCTCCCACTCAGGGGGAGGGGGCTGCTTCTGCAGAGAGGTCTGACAGTCACAAAGGCAAACCATGTTTTTCCTTTAAGACTGGTAAACACGATGATGATGTTTTGTGCTTTTTAAAAATTGTGGATATTTGTAATTCATAAAGTGAAGAATATTTGATGTTGTTAGTATGTATACATGTAATTAACATACAATGCATTCACAGATCACTTGCACAGTTTATACCCCATAATATATAAAACAATTTATCAATGAACAATTAAACTCTTTTAAATACTAATGGAGATAAAGTTTGCAAAACAATGATGCAAAGGTAATTGTGTTATAGTGGTAATGTGAAGGCCAGAAAATTCTAAACGAATAGAAAATGAGCAAAATATAAAATAGTGAAGAGAAGTCAATCCTTGCCATATTTACTCTTAGACTGGAAGTCATATATACTACTGTGAGTACTAGCAAAAAAGATTCTTTTTAAAATACCTAAAATATTTTATAATAATATAAAATTTCTTTCAAAAAATTTACTTATATTTAACTCAAGGTTGAATTAATCTGAAAAATTAAGTATTTAAAATTTTACCACAATATGTGAGAAGTAGGAGGTAGTGTTAATAACTGATATGCCTTATGGAAAGCCTCTCAGACAGGAAAGTGTAACTGCACATGGAATATCTGTGGTGATCCTATTGAATCATTAGTTTCTATTGAAGCACACCTAATAAGTTATCCTGGATCATTTAGTAAACACCAAAAGAGGGGGAAAGTAGGAAATCCAAAATTTATCCCACACACTGCATCATATTTAATATTCAGACAAGGTAAAAGGAAACAAAACAAAAAATGCAAGAGGAGAGAATACAGATAGACATGTCAGTAATAATGTTTGTCTATCCAACTGCCCTGACTCAGGAAGCATGTTTTCTCATGAACTTTTAACCTACAGTGGCAATTCTATTTTTCCCTATTGTTTTGAGTGATTAAGCATGCACTTTGCTTTCTAAGTGTAGATAGGTAGCCATGGGGAGAGCAAGGAGAGTTTTCTGAAAGGCAGTTCTATATTTTCCGTGTGAAGCCTATATTGCCATCAGCACTCCGGTTTTCTTTTCCAGCAAGATATTATTAGATTAGATTAACATTTCCTTAAACTTTACCTAGGCCATCATGAAGCTTAGCACAGATGTATTATCACGGCTTAAGTGGTATTATAAAAAAATGAACCTATGCGAGAAAAAGTATAATAAATATATGATATTAAGGTTGAGACTCAAATCACATGCTATGGTTGGAACCTGGGTATGGCAATCTGTGGACAGTACAGCTCACATAACATTTGAATTCCCTCCATGTGCTTTTAACTGTGGATGTAAATAAGAAGCAAGACACAATCTCAATTTGAAACAGATCACAGGCACTGTATTTTATAATTTACATTCCAGCTAGAATGTCATTCTATCATAGATAAAAATCAAAGTAGGCTCATCATTACAACTGTATTTAATGGGTGTCAGAGTCAGCCACACGCCTATTGGATGAATCTCCAAACCAGGCACAATTTGGGGAGGAAAGTACATATTGAAATAACAGATCCAGGGGAAGATTCAGAATGGTGAAAGAAGCTGGCTCCCTTTCACAGATCTAAGAAGAGAGAGAAATCAGCCATCACCTCTAGCCAACACACTCTGACCTGCCACCAGCAAGAACTCAGGCTTGAGCTCAGACTGCTCTTTGCAAATGCATTGCTTGAATTTCAGATCACCTTACAATGGTGACCAAGAGATGGCAAGGAAGGGGTGGAGGGACAGCAAAAATACCCATGTGACAGGTAAAGAGAATGGGGAAGACACAGGTCAGATAGGGGAAATCAGGGCAATCAGGAGAGGATCTCAACTAAGATGGATGGTGCTTGAAAATGCCACAGTGATCCCTAAAATTATGTATGCTAACTAAAAAAAAGAAGATAACATAAAATGATTAAATAATTAAAACTGAGCTATACTTTCAATATTAGTATTTCTAAAAACATTATGAAAGGTATAAAGCTAGGCAAACATTGAAAGGCAGTGAATGGGGTCATTGTTAACATTGGAAGAACTAGGAAATACTGTATTTTGTCTGATGCATATTTATAGAATTGCATCAAGAGAGCTTTGAGAATTTTGTAAAACATATATATATATATATATATATATATATATATATATATATATATATATATATATATATATATATATATGTGATATATATATATCATCCTGGTTGATTCTTGGTAAAATTGAAAGAAAAGATGTTCTACATTTCCATAAATTTTAATTCCAGGTATTTGGTTTGTCCATATCAAGCAAAACAGATACTTGTAATTGGTTTCAGTATCTTTCCTAGAAGTTCATGTTTGAGATTAGATCCCCATTGTGGGACACTAAGAGAATGGCAACTTAATTCTAACACAGTGTTTAGATGTCAAGTGAAAAAGTATGATTAGCATTACAGTTATCAGGATGGAGCTTTATGAGATGCAGGAGAGGGACAAGAGTAGACTTATGCTCTCTGTTTCTCGATCATGTTACTCTGCACCACTTCTACACTGTGCCAACAAGATGAACATTGCTATATGCAGGTCACTGGCCTTCCTCTGGAAACATCAGCAAGACAGAACTCTCTAATTTATAACTCACACACATGTGATATTATAATACTGGCCACAGAGAACTAACTGAACAGTTGCCTAAGATATTGGTAAAAATGAAAAACAGGAGAATCTAGTACAAGATTAGGAATATGTATATTAAAATCCTAACTTATTGAAAATAAAGATATAGATATGAAAGTATCAAAACACTTAGTATTTATATAGATTCATGAGAATTTTAGATATTGTCTAACATAACATGAGGTATTATAGGAAATTATATTTATTTGACTTTTTGTTGCTTATCCACAATTCCATAAGAGATGATACCACCAAGGCTTATAATATCTATCATATGCTTTTCCGATGCCTTCCTTTAATTTTAATACAACTATCAGAATTTCTTAACACTCTAATCATAATATTGAATAGATTCATAACAAGATTAGAAAATAATAAGGTTTTACATATGTTACAGTTTAAAACAAGGAATTATATTAGCTCTGCATCACATATTTTCCTTAAGTGAAGTCATAATAAACCTACCCATTTGGAGGATAAGTAAATGTTGGTTTTTTTCTCATCCTTTCAGCAAACCCAAATGAATTGCTGGTGGCGGTTCTCATATTTCTAAATGTTGTTCTCAGAACAATCAGCTAGAAAAAAAAAATGTTTGCAAATACTATCCCCAAATGCTTGTCGTCTTTGGGAAGCCATACTAACATAAAGCAACATATATGTTACTTTCTTGTTGTATAGATAAAACACCTAACCAGAAGCAACTTGTGGAAGGAAAGGGTTTAACTCAGTTTATAGTTACAGAAGATACAGTTCATGGTTCAGGGTATGGCATGAGAGCAGCAGAAGCTAGTTGTTGGGACCCAGCCTGGCTGAATATCTGTGAGCTAAGTTTTAGAATATAATATACAGCCTGATGAGGTGACTTACGCCTTTTGGTCCCAGCCCAAGCATGGTAACTCATGCCTTTTGATGATCCCAGCACACCTGTGCCCCCAGGAGACAGGAGGGATGGTTGACAGCCCTAATCCTATTTGTAAGTGCTAATAGCTTTGTTCCTACTTCCTGAGCTTCCTTGTGAAAGAGATAAGACTGTGTGATGCATCCTTGGGTCATATATATGATGGATATTAGAAAAAAATTTGAGATCTGCCTGGACACTTCTCCCAGCCACGTGTATGTGAGTCTCCAGCTGCGTGTTCTCCTTTCCCGATGGAGCCCATCTCCTGCTGGCCAGAGAGACAGGCTCGTTCGCAGGGGGCCAGGGGGCCATGACTCTCTTTACCCAACAACTAGTGGCATATCATACTCTCAACAGGGAGGAAGTAGAGGAATGAAGCCAAGCTAAAAATCCTCCAGGCCTGACTACAGTGACATTGCTTTGATAAGTTTTACAACCTTCTGAAACAGAGCCCCTACCTGGGGACAATATGTTCAAGTACATGATACTATGTGGGCAAACCACCCCAATAAATATACCTGTCACTTAGACCCTCCTTCTGAATAAACCCATATTCCATTCTAATTTTGACTGTGTGATTAGTTCATTTCCTTATGAAACCACCCCATTCCCTACTTTACTCACTCACATTTAACTTGAATCACTCCTGAGGTTCTGCATTTCCATTCTTCTTGGGAGGAGAGGCTACAAACCAGTAATATACATTTGAAGTTTCTTAATATCATGCTAGATTTTGCTATATCTTACACATAATAAGAATATACATGTGGATTTTCTTTGACCTAATTAACTGTCCAAAATAGAAATAACATTATGAGATCAAACGAATAGAAGTGGTACAGTTAGCTCATGTTGATTTTCATTCACTATATAATTTAAAAATCAACGTTTAGAAAAGATAGTGCATGAAGTAAGGTTTTCTGCATTAATATCAAATATAAAATATTTTTGTCTTCAGAAATCTGTATGCATATTCCATCACTAACAGTTTTCTGTGTTCCAAAAAATCAATAAAGTAGAGTTATTCTGACTCAGGAGAAGGAGATTTTCTTTTCATAAGCTTTATATAAGTATAATTGAGAAATGAAAATTATTTATATTTAAGGTATAGAATGGATATTTTGATATGTGTATGCACTGTTTAAGGACCATCATATTGAAGCTAAATGACATATTCATCAGGAAATTAGGAAAAAATTCCAAAGTTCTACTCTTGTAACTTGACAAGTATCCACATGTAAGTGTAATACTAATTTTTATTTGAAATGTCACGTTTCTGTTTTGTCTTTTCTCAAAACATGCAATTCATTGTGTGATGGTTGATGTATTTATTCAGTATATCACTAATCATCCTCTTCTTTTTCTTCATGCTTTACAATGAATGGATTTTTCTTTTACAGCTGAGTTCTAAAACATGCAAAGCAGCATAAATGCAAGGTGTTATTTGCCCTTGGAGAAGTGGAAGGGCTTAAGCAGATGTGTCTGGGACAAAAACTTACTCAATATTCTAAACGTTCTGTACAATAAATCTTTTAGAGTAGTGCACTGCATTCTAATGGAGAAGTGAAACCCATAACAGTGGATGAGAGCTAGCACTCCAGAGAACAGATTCAGTTTCCTGAGAAACTTATGTGGAAGACCTTAGAAAATGATATATGTTGATGCTTTCCAATTCTGTTTTTCTTTACAAAATTTAATTGTATGGAGCAGGAGAGGGACACTGAGAATCTGCTTTAAGTTAACATGTAAAATTTAGCTTGTGCTATTGGTGATATGGATCCCATTATGAATGACAGGAAAAACAGGAAGCTAAACATGTCTTGAATCTCTTTGCATGGGGTAGATGACAAGGACATTCTAGGCCACATATGTAGAATTTGTACTGAAACAACTGTCATCTTTCTACAAGTTTTCAGTACATGTGTTCCCATTGCCAAAGAAAAGGAAGATATGAACAAGAGGTTAAAAATGGTAGTATTTTTAATGCTTAATTATTTACCATTTTAAACATATATGAGTCATCCTTTCTGTGAATTGATCAGGACTGCCTGTATGAAAGTTTCTTCCAGTCAGTGCAGGGACTGTTAGAAAGATCATGTATATATCAGACATTTTAAAATCGAGTCTTCATAGGTTTTAATCTCCTAATCACAAGCAATTAATTTATTTGATTTTAATAATGCATAAAGCTATTTTTCTCAGGGCTATTTGTAGGACTTGAAAAGGGGTTTAATAAATAAAATAATTAACCAGAATCCTTAAAAACTGTCACTTCACATTGTTGTAGCATTCTCCTGTAGCTCAGCAACTATGGACCATCCTTATTGGCACTCCTCCATTGAGATAGGAGAAAGAGATACAGAGAGAGAGAGAGAGAGAGAGAGAGAGAGAGAGAGAGAGAGAGAGAGAGAGAGAGAGAGAAAAGAGAATATATGAGCATGTCATGGCCTCCAGCCACTGCAAACCAATGTATGTGCCACATTGTGCATCTGGTTTTATGTGGGAACTGGGGAATCCAAATGGTCATTAGGTTTTACAGACAAGTCATTAACCAACTGAGCTATCTCTCCAACTCTACTGTTTGACTTCTTATAAGTACAATAGTACAATGTGGATTTTAGAGACAAGGTATCAGTAAATCAAAATTATTTTTCAAGACCTATACACTATGAGTAGATGTTACCTTTCCCCGGCATCCTCGCCAGTTGGTGGATTTTTTAATGATTGCCATTCTGACAGAAGTAAAGTGGAAACTCAATATTGTTTTGATTTGCATTTACCTGCTGATTAAGTATGATGAACATTTTCTTAAATGAGACTTGGCCATTTGTGTTTCCTCATGTCTGAATTCCTTGTTTATTTCAATGCTCCATTTTGTGAGAGAGCTGTTTGATTTTTTTTTTTATTTAAATTTTTGAGTTCTTTGTAAGTTCTTGATATTATTCCTCTGTCCATGTTATATCTGGCAAAGATTATTTCCCATTCTGATGGTGCTCTGAATATGATGTTTGTCTGTACAGAAGCTTTTTAGTTTGATGAGATCCAGTTGATTAAGTGATTGTTGCAGTTCTGGGACTACTGAGGCTTGTTTGGGAAGTTTTTGTCTTACACCTATCTTATGGAGATTTTGCCCTATATTTTCTTCAAGGGTTTTCAGAGTTTCAGGTCATATATTCAGGTCTTTGATCCATTTAGATTTTATTTTGTCCATGGTGAGGGGAGTGGGTCAAGTTTCATTTTCTTAAATATATTTATCCAATTTGTGCAGCTTCATTTGTTGAAGATGCTATTATTTCACCAGTGAATGTTGTTGGCACCTTTGTCAAAAAAATCAAGTAACTATAGTCACTAAATCTAAGAGAAGGGTCTTTAATTCTGTTCCATTGGTCAGTCCGTCTGATTTTTATGCTAGCACTATGCTATTTTGTTACTTTGGCTTTGTAGTATATTTTTGGTGATACCTCCCAAGGAGCTTCTTTTACTAAGGATAGTTTTGGATATCTAAGGACTTTTGCCATTCCAAATAAACGATGAGATTAATATTATTATTATTATTATTATTATTATTATTATTATTATTTTACTTACAAAGGTAAAATGACTAGGGAGATTTTTATATAATTTAAACCTAAAGTCTCAGCCATTTTTGGAACATTTCAAGATAAAGAACTTAGTAGAATCTTATGCTAGGAGTCTGTGTCATTACTACTGGAATTTTCAATTGGAGATATTTATGCCCAGAATATATATTTCATATTCTAGTGGTATTTACTACCTGATGTTAAAAAATGTTTCCTAGTCTTTCTCTTTTTAAGTTGGTGTTGGCTTTGGTTCCTTCATCTTTAAAATGTGTCTTTGAAAGCCTGAATCTATATAGGCTTGGATTTTAGATGTAGGTATCTTCCACTATGTTGATTTAATTATTCATCTATTTATTAATTTCATGTTTAAATAATGAAACATCCTCTATTACAGACTCTCTCTTTGGTACTAGAAATGTAAATTAAGTATTATAATTAATGTATATTCCCATGAACTCCATGTTCTAATGGTCAATTTTATCTCAAGAGTTTGTGAGTTAAATACAATGACCACTGTACTGCTTTAACAGAGAGATGCAAACTGTAATGACCTATGATATTTGTGTTCTGTTAAAGTAATGAGTAAGGCTTATACTCTTATAGATGCTATAGTGTTTATTCCTTGTGCCGTGTGATGGTTAATCCCTGTTTTCCATATTTATGGGGCAGTTTCTACTTTAGATTAATTGAGGAAGAAAGACACACATGAAATGTGGTGGCACTAATCAATGGACTTGTACCCTGGAACCAATGAAAACAAATATTGGAGTTGAGTACCCACGGTCATTTCTCTCTGCTCCCTGACTGTGAATGCAATGAGACTATCCACCTAAAGCTCATATTTTGAATTCTCCTCCATCACACACTGTACCTTAGAACTGTGAGCCCAAGTAAACCCTGCCTTCTGTAGTTTACTTTGATCAGTACTTTTGTCACAGCAAGAAAAGTAACTAATATATGCAGTTAGAGCAAAATGGATGATTGAATTAAACCAAAATATGAGAATATAGAACATTTTGTCCAAACAAAACAATATTAAAGCTGGAAACCAAGAAGCTATTTGGAGCATGCCTGTGGCATATTGAATTTTAGATGTACAAGTCTTACTGAAATTAGGAAAACACAAGTATGGAGAGTTAAATAACATAATTATAAAATTTATATTAAAGATTATATATTTTATTATGTTGATGATACTGAAAAAAATTCAGCAATATAGTTTCACAATGCATATTTTTAAGTTTGGCTTTTAAATAGATAGAACAATGAATGAGCAAAGCTGAATAAAATGTATTTATGTTAGAAATATAATGGTAAAAGTGAATGTTAATGACTTTATGAGATAAACTTCAAAAAAAGTCAGTGAGTAACTGGATCTACCTTAGCACTAAAACAAAAGAGATTATAGGTCAGTGATCATCCTGATTTCCAGCATCAGTGATTGGGTACAAGTGGATCCTAGGAGCACAGAAAAGGCTAAGAAGATAAACAATGATGATAAATTGGAAATATACTGAGCTACATAGAGACGCATTTAGGCATTGAACTGAAAGCATACTTCAGAACTGAGACTCAAGGAGAAATCTGGAAAGAAGCAGACTTAGAAGTCTTAATTATGTGGTACTTGTATCTGTTAGAGTAGGCAAATTCAAATATTACAGTGCATAGAATTAGTAAAAACGATCAATTTGGAGTGAAACACAATAGAATCCCAAAATATAAGACAAAGGCAAAGAATAAAGGTCATCCAAAGAACAGTAGGTAAGAATCATCATACACAAAGGCATTTTATCAATTTAAGTTTCAGAAGAAAAGGTCTGTGTCCATGATTAAGGGAATTTTAATATGGTATAAGAAAATAAACTTTGGCTAGCACCTTCAAACATAAAATTTCACTTACTTTTGAGTGTCTGTGTGCTACGAGAAAGGAAAACACATAAGGAAAAATACAATTATAAAGAAAACTAAAAAAACAAATAACAACTTGGAGCATTTACCATGAACAAGTTGCTATGGAAGAAACTGGTGAAGAAGCAGGCTTCAAAATATGATTCTTACAGGGAGGTGAGGACTTCTTAGGGATGGAATTTTACAGTCTCAGCTCTATAAGTTAGAGTGGCAGCTTTCTGAGATGTCGGTTCTTTCAGATTATTAGTGTGTGTGGTAAACTTGAGAACCACACCACTAATCTCAAATTGAATACAGAAGAGCTAAAGGCAAGGAAATACTTGTCATGTGGTAAATGGTAAGAAATATTGAATGTATAAAGGTATTAAGTAATGTATAATTTGAAGGGCAAGCAAAAATTATATAAGTAACATACTAGAAAAGATTATGCATCTCTCTGAAAATGAAGGTGATGTTTATATAACATATACTTTGTAAACAGTTCAGAGAATATTATTAACTAGTGATCATTGTCAACTCAAAGAAAAATATTTATGATGTGCATGTCTCTGAACATACAAAAATTCAAAGCATTAGTTTGTTTAACAATTCAGGCATCTAACTAAATTATACCAATATTAAAAATGGGTAACAACAGATTTGTGGGAAAACACGTATGAAATATAACAACAATGTCCAATTAATAATATACTGTTATGGTAAATATCTGCTTGTAAACTTGACAGGGCATGAAATCACCATGAAAGTAATCTCTAGTCCTATGAGTAAGGAATTTTCTGGATTAGATTAGTCAAACTGGTAGGACCCATAGTTCCTATGTGCCACACTACCTCATTGGCTTGGTTCATAGAATATATGAAAAGAAAAAGGAAAGCAAAGCAATTGGCATTTTTCTCTTTTGATTCAAAATGGATAAGGAGAGAGATATATGATATGATTCATTAGGAAAATTGAGTAATTCCTGATAGGCCATTTATAAGCTGGACAAACAGGAGATATTTTCAACATGTATCATTATAAACCCAGAATCCTGAGAATAAAAACAATTCTGATTGTGTGACACTCTGAAGCTCAGGAAGAGGAAACAAGGATGGGCTTGAATAATATGAGGCACAGGGACCAAAACACCCAGCCATCAAAGACAGGAAGAGAAGATCTTCTTGATTCAGGAAGAAAAAAGGAAGGTTTGACCCCTCATCTACTTTCTAGGTCATTCTCAATGTTATTCACTGAAACATTCCCACTCATATGAAGCTGCATATTCCTCAATTCACATTCCCGGCTGCTCTAAGAAGCACTTACAAACTCATAACCAGAAAAAAATACAGATATCTACTAATAGATATCTTGAGATATCTATTAATCCAGTTAAACTGACACCTAAAATTAATCATCACACCAATCAATGATTGGCTTAACAAGAAGATTCTGAGCTATTCACAAAAACAAAGAACAACAACAATGACGACAAATACCAGCCAAACAATAATCGCATGGATACGGGGCAATTGATTTTGACTTCAAAACGATTGCATTTAGTCAAATCCAGGACAAAAAGAATACATATTCATTAAATATAAAGCACAACAACAACAACAAAAAAAAAACTCTGTACTTCTCAGAATCTGAAGAGTTCATGGTCTTGAGTGTCTAGATGCTAAAAGGATTATGTGGATGTTTGGGAAAACAGTCATGTTTTATGATCTGAGGACTGTGCATATGTCTATATTTCACGTTTACAAAATTTGACTGAATTGTGTATTTGAGTGCATATTATAATGTGAATCACAGGTTTAAGAATCTCTATAAAATTCAGATTGATTAAGATGAATTGAGGAAAGAAGAAAACATGGAAAAAAGAGAGTCAGAATACAAACTTAGATATATCAAGGAAATATAAATGAATTAACTTTCCCTTAAACTCCAAAAAAAATCTAGTTTAAATAACTGTATCATAGATATACACAAATTGTGAGATAGCAAAGTATTTACAGTGAAATATATAAAACAATACAATAAAATATATCCAAAATAGAAATGATACCAGATTTCTCCACATTGGTACACATGATATTTTGAACTAGGTGTTTTTTGAACTGTTTGGCCATATTCTTGGCCTCTGTGCACTAGACAAAAATGAGGTACCCAACCCTCATTTTAACAACCAAAAAACTTACCAGACATTATAAACAAGCCCTTTAGTTATACTTTTATGCTCATTGAGAACCTCTGGGGTATATTAATGTGGTACAGAATATACTTGAACAAAAGTTATCAATAGACATAAAGGAAGTTGTTGTATAGTTCTGAAATATTTAATTCACATTTTTTCTCCTATAAATATTTATTAAGTAGCTATAATATGCTAGACACCAGGGATACAGTAGAGAATACACAGACTAAATCCTGGTTGTCACAAAGCTCATGCTGTAATGAGGATCAACAAAGAATAAACAAATAAATAATTCATTGATAACGACAAGAAAATACAGTAAAATATGGAAGAAGAATAGACTTTGATGTAGTGAAGCATTGTTTTCAATAATGTTCCTGGAGAGAGTTTTGCAATATGTTGACATGTGCAAAATCATGGATATCACACTATTTTCTAGAAGAGAGGAAATACTTCACAGGAGATAAAAGAAAGCATGACTCAAGAGCAACAAAAAGGAACATGAGCCCCAGGTAGTGTAATAGTGACTTTAAATGAAGAATGGCCTTGGCCAACAGTGGCTCAGCAAAGGATTTTGGGTGAACTAGATGAAGATTCTAAATACATCTGTGGCTAAGATGGATAAGGAAATACATAAAACTATTATCAGAAATTCCAAAGAAAATATGATGACGCTCAATTATATTACTGAATGTAAACCATCTCTTTCTTGCATGTGACATTCTGGCTATGGTGTTGGGGAGATGATCTGCTCCGTGGGTACGTCATGAGCACCAGAGTATGGATTCCCAGGGGCCACAGAAAGCCGGGTGTGGCAGCACACAAGTGTGTACACAGCACTGTGGGGACCCAGACATGAGGATCACTGGAGCCTGCTGGCTAGCTGGTCTAGTCAAATAGGCAAGCTTCACGAATAAGGGAGATAATGCCTGGAGAAGACACGTGATGTTGACATCTGGTGGATACACCTGCATACAAACTAAAGTTCACCCTTGTAGTAAGGAACAGGAATATATACAAATGCATCCCAAACACATACACTGAAAAACAAACCAGAGACTAGATATTGATAATTCCCATAAATATAAACACCATACCATATACATATTCCCCTCCCACATCCCCCCTTTCCCCACCTCCCCCACAATAAATCCTTTCTTCATTCCAAGTAATTTCTCTTTTTTCTCCTATTATACAGGTCTTTGTAGCAAGCAGCCTTAAGCACTGTGAGGTCATGAATAGCAAGGCCACTGTGTCTGGAAGAAAGTATTGTGAGCACTTCTCAGCTTCCTTTGGCTCTTACATTCTTTCCATCACCTCTTCTCTAATGATCCCTGAGCCTTGGAGAGTGTGATAGAGACGTCTCACTTAGGGCTGGGCACTCCACTGTCATCCCCTCAGCACTTTTGTGAGTTTTAACAGAGAGGTATCCAGCCAAGTGAAATCTAGTTCCTAATTTCAAGGATGAAAGGAAACTTTTTAAAGAATACTCTCAGTTAACATAATCACTAGCACATAGCTCAGTAACTGTACTGCATTCACTTTGTAGACATTTTTCTGTTTTAATGGATACTATGGCAAGCTCCCTTCCAGTTTCAATGCCAAGCACAGAAGAGGGAAGAAACAACACTAACTGCAGCATTCTGCTCCCCATGGTACTTACAGTCTCAGAGAACTATTCCAACAAGCTTTGCACTTTAGTTTGTACTGTTTTTTAAGTATTTTAAATAAATAGCCAACATATATCAAAACAGATTCTCAAGATTACACTGAACCTGTGTTTTTTAACACAAATTTGAACTAAAATGATGTATCATCCCCAACACTAGGGGAAATTCAGCAATGTGTACCAAGGGTCAGCAAACATATGCAAACCTGACCCATTGTGTGTTATTATAAATAAAATTTCCTTTAAAGACAGCTACACTCCTCTTTGATCTAAATAAAAATTTTTCATGTTCATCACCATAGGCAGTTGGAACAGAGAATAAATAATGTATAAAATCGAAAGTATTTATGTAATCTTTTACAGAAATAGTGTGATCTATTCTCTATGACATATAATTGAAATTTACAAGCAGGGCTTGATAGCATATCATATTTGAGGAAGGTTTTCTAACGGATGCTTGCAATATCTACCACCAAAGACAAACAAATGATGTTAAGCAATGTTCAATTTAAAATAAATTTTGAATATTTGGTGAACCTCACCATATTGTTAAAACAGATTTTCAACTTTTAGAGACTTATAAAATATTTTCAAGCACTTTGATGAGGACATGCCACAGAGGGATGACTCCTGGAGCATCTAATGTGTGCCTTGTGATCTTTTGTATTTTCAGTCCATATACTCTGGAAAAAGTGTCCTATTATGCTTTTGAGATAAGGAACATATGTTTTCCTAAGAGGAGTATATCATTTGTTACTGGAGACCTAACATACAAAATTGTATTTTGATTCTCCCTTATGTGACTTTTACTTCTACATGTACAATATATTTTGTTTATTTGTTATACATCACTTATTGACTCATAATTGCATACCTTACTAGTGAGTGCATTCAACAAAAGCTCAATCCATACAGCATCAACATTTCTGTATACAAGCGATATTTTGTTTTTATTTTTCAAGAAGTGATTCTGGCCTATGTGACAGAATTGAAGTTTGCAAAAAATCATAAACAAAGTTAAACGTAAACAGAAAAAAAATCACAATGTCTGTTGACTAGAAGAAAACTCGTTTTATGCATTTAGACAATACTATTACTCATGTATTTGAAAATGTCTTTCTCATTTTAATTACTCTTGAAATTTTGAATTTAGTTTAAATCAGTGTACTACTTTACACATTCAATGTAATTCAAGTATAATTTCATCTTAAAATTTCTTCTCAAAGTCTTCTTTTCACACATATCATTTTTACAAAACAATAATCTATTGATTTTTTTTCACTAGGTGTTTTTAAAGAAACTACTCACATTTTTTTCTCTATCCATGGAAGAAATATTTTCTCTTTTACAGATTGTATGAAGTAGAAGTACATGTCATCTTTGCCCTTTCAAACAAGAAAAGGGCAAAATCCTTCAAAAGTGTATTTTTTCTAATTGCATGCATTTTTCTTTATTTTCCTCTCCCAGAAAAGAATGCAATCATCTAATCTCCTTTAAATCTCATTTTTATAACATTAACTAAATTAATTCTTGTAGCCTTTTTGGTCATTATATAATTTACTTTCTCTTCCTCAGTGCCAGAAGTAGTGAATATTTTCTACCTGTGATGCACTTTTTTTTCTATGTGAGATGTCTAGTAGAAACAGGGTTCAACTTAGGGTGTTTGCAGGCGGCAAAGTTACAAGTAGAACTAAAGCATCTGAGTAGACTATGCTGAGAAGTATATTTTTAAAAAATGTTAAGTAGAAAATTTGTATGAACAAATCATAATTTGGTACCCCCATTTCCCTCCTCCCTGCCACCTTCCACTGAGGGTCGTGCACAGTGGGATTGCTGATAGGCACCATGGGGTTGTGGTCTATGAGCTGTGCAAGCAACAGTCAGTCATTGCTGGGTGGGGAGAAGCCTCTGGATTCCCAACCCACCTAGTCTCTTACAATCTTTCCACCCCCTCTTCTGCAATATTCCCTGGGACATGGGTGCTGTGATTTAAGTCTATTATAGTGTTGAGCTCTTAGCAGCTTCTAGATTTCTGCTTAGGTAGATTTTGAGTTTCCTCTGTGTTGGTCCATCACCCTGCCACAAGTTGTCAGTTTGCTGTGAAAGCAGAGCTCTTACTCCTGGTCTCACCTGGGCCCCAGCTGAGGTGTGAGAAGTGGTTCATCTCCTGCCATGGAGTCAGCTACCAATTCAGGTCTTGTTGATAGAATTAGGTTGTCCTAGGTTCTAATGCCTTCTGAAAAATTAAAACAGATTCTCCAACGGAAAGTGAGATCAGCATAGATTAAATGAGATAAGCATTGTTAGCTTGGAAAGAAAATGATATGTGTATCCTCTCTTTAGGCCCAAGGTTAGTGGAAGCCTCTCCCTGGAGTCCAGATTCTTGGTCTCCATAGGATTTTGGCTTGGATCCCAGTTCCAGCTATGGGTTTCTTATCACTGAGCATATCTTTTAGCCAATCAGAGAGCCTTGGTTACCCACGAAAGTCTATTGCCACTATTGCACAGATGTGCACACCTTTAATGCTGGTTGCTATGTTATAGCAGTATCTCCTGCTTTCTCCTATTATTGCCTGGGTGGGAAATCAAATGCTTTGATGGAAGCCTGTCTTGTTTTGGAGATCACATAGGTCTTTCCATTAAACCACTCAGTGTAGGTGGCAACCAATTTCTGGCACTAGGAGTTCCAAGCCAGAGCCAAATGTTTTAGGGATAGGCTTCAATCTAAACTCTACATAGCCTTTCTAACCAGACAATATCTCCATATTCATTCGGAGGGCTATAAATATTTAGCCTGCTGTCTAGGAGTAAGGATTCTATGGAACCAATTCATTTTAGATATAGTTTCGTGTATATCTTCTCCCCCACTCCCATTTCCTACTCCCAAACACTTTCATTCCTATTATCTGTCCCTAAAGTTGCAGGTAAGACATGCTTGCAACTCAAACTGTTTATTAAATGAGCATATTGTTCTTTCGTTTTGGGATTCAATTTATCTTGTTCCTCTATGTTTTCATTAGTGACTTCCATTGTGGTAGTAGGCAATCTTGATAGAGATTTCAGTTTATTGACTTTGTTGTTTTTTGCATTGTTGTCAACAAATCTCAGGGTATAAGACTTATTTTATTTAAAGGAAGACAGTATGTATTTACCCTTGTGGTCTCTTCAGTGAGGGTTCTGTTTCCAGTTTTAACCGGTTTGAAGGGGGTGGCATTTTATCCACTGATGCATAGGTTATGGATGTTGCTGGTGTGTGAGCAGCTATGGGATGTTGCCTGGTATGAAAGCAGCAGTTCCTGGTCTGGAATCTGCTCTAGGTGGCAGGCCAGATCCCCATGTCCCTGCCATTGGCGTGTTTGGAGGCGTGTGTGTTTGAAATGTGCTGGAAATCACAGGAGGTGGCAGAAACTAGAACTGCTAATTGTGCATAAGGTGGGGCTGATGGCTTGTAGTATGGGGACCTTTGGGGCTGGCACAGGCAAGGACTAGGGCAGTTCATTGTGGGGTGGTATGCCCACAGGTGCATGCACACAGTGGTGCAGTGCATGGGGAACCCTCTGAGGCTCAGCATTCAGCAGAGCAGGTTGCTCCAGTCCATGGACCTGTAGGGTCCTCAAGGGCATGCCTGGGTAGTAAAGGTTTTCACAGCGATAGCACCCAGGCTGAGGGGCCCTCTATGGCAAGTTGGATGCCATGGAGTGGTGTGGAAAAGCATGGGTCAGTGCTAGACCTGAGGAGCCATCTGGGGTGCTCCTGAAGTGGCACATGGTAGCATGAAATGGCAAGGGGTGGCCTGGGATAGCACCAGGCCTGTAAGACCTTTGGATGCACACGAGGTGGGGTGAGCGGAATGGCACAGGGCCTGATGAGTCTTGGGTGCAGGATGGCAAGTGCTGGTATAGGGCAGCACTGGGCCTGTGGGACCCTCTGGGGTGTAAAAAGGTCAGCACTGGACAGGTAGGTGTAAGATTCAGGTGCAGGTCTGCCCAAGACCCAGTTTGGTAAACACCCCCTTGATGAGTGGTCAATAGAGTCTCAGGAACCAACATATTCCCCAATGTGCACCCCATTGCCAACCCAGCGCAGGTCTGCTGTGACCCCCCTTAGGAGTGAACCCCTGTAATTCTTACCTGATTTAACCCCAGGATTTCTGGCATGGATACAAGTTTGCCTTCTTGATCAGAAGTCCAAGAGGTAATTTTCTATGTATTAAGAACCTACTAATGAATTTTGAGCGAAGTATAACTATACCATAAAATGTCATTGAAGAAACATAACCAATGACAGAAAAAAATGTTTCATGCAAATAATGAAAAAACTGGTTCCACACATCATTTTATTGATTGGGTAAAGGAGATGTAGAAAGCAGGAAAAGAATGAGCTCTATGCTGTAGACTTGATGATACTGAATTTCTTCTAAGAAGCAGATAGTGTTGTTGCTATCAATGGGTTCATCTCTTAGAGAATCTAACAGAGTGAATGTGATCATTACATTACATTACATGTAAAGTACAGAGAAACATCAGGAAACAACGCTCACTAGATTATTTCTTAATTGATGTTAGCAGTTTTATACGTACAGTTTCCCAGGAATGGTTTGTGAGGAATGAACATGATCTACAATGATGCACTGATTTTTTTAAAATTTATAAGCTGTCAGAGGAAAAAACATTTCATAAAGAAAAATATAAGTAGACTCTATTGCTGAAGAGAATATAAGAGATAAACAGGTGAGGGTTTCATAGTGTGAGTCATCACTTAAACAGAGCAGCGGAAAGGTCAAGTCATGGTTTGTGATGGCTAAAACATAAACACATTGGCAATGTGTAGCCACAGGAATTCCTAAATTCTTGGCACAGTTGATGGGAAAAAATTGACCAAGCAAATTTGGAAAATGATTTTGTAGTTTTCTATACAAATCAACTACACAGTCCATCAATCACATTTACCTGTATTTGAACAAGTGACTTTAAAATATATTTCTTATCTGGGCATGGTGGAGTACTCCTTTAATCCCAACACTTGGGAGGAAGAGGTAGGAGGATTGCTGTGAGTTTAAGGCCACACTGAGACTAAATAGTAAATTCTAGGTCAGCCTGGGCTAGAGAGAGACCCTACCTCGAAAAACCAATATATATGTTATAAATTATTATATTATAATTTTATTTATAATTTTTATATTATATACATAAAATCTTGAAAAATATAAATATAAATGTTTATAGCATAAGCATCACTATTTATAATTTCCAACACCTGGAAAGAACCAATATGTCTATACTCATTATGTTTTATTTGAAATAAGGTCTATTCTATAACCCAGGCGACTAGAATGCATGGTATGTTCCTGCTTATCCTACCCAGCACAGGGATTGCATGTGAGAGGTACCAATTCTCCTTCAACCTGTCTTTTGATGGGTGAATTCTAGTTTATCCATGTAATACAATGGGAATACATAAGTTACCAGGCCATAGACAAATCTTAGAAGACCTCATAAGCATATTAATAAGTAAAAGATACCAATCTAAATATAATGCATAATCTATATATTCAGGAAGTCAACATGCTGTAAAAGGCAAACCAACGGATATGGTAAAAGGACCAGTGATTGTCAAGATTCCAGGGAGAAGAAAGAGTAGATCAATTGATGGACATAAAATTTTCAGTAGAGCACATGTTCTTGGCATGATTTAGTGATGATGGACAGGAATCATTATATATTTAGAAAACTCTATCAAATGTGCACACAATGAGTGAATCCTAATTTCAGTAACATACTTTAATTAATCATCTTATATCAATTTTGGTTAGTTTTACATCTAGGCCACACAAATGTGAGATATAAAAATAAGAGAAATTTTAAAAGGCTCTATAGGGATTCACTTTACTTTCTATGCAATTCTTATTATCCTAAAAGTAGTCTAATGCTATAAAAATATATTTAAAAATGGAAATGTAATTGCCTAAAATTTATTTTAAAAGAAATGAATAGTTTATTAGCTTTTATTATTGAAAAACCACTGGTGACTGAAAACATCTCCAAAAATTAATATCAGCAGGTATTACAGTGGTTAGACATATTGATTGCCCTGAGTTATATGAAAATGTATGTGTAGGCCAGAATGATGATATAAATAGTGTCTTTCTTGAGAACTGTCAAAATTAAAAACATGAGACAATGATTTCAATAGAAATACGATTTAATTAAGTACTTTAGTATCTGTGGATTAACTAAAAGTTAAAGCCTGTACTGTTTTCTTGGAATTACGTCTTTAATAGATTATTTTCTTTTCTGCTCTTCTGTTTCCTTCTCCTACCTTTCCTGTCCTCTCTCCTCTCACACACACAACTTTTTCTTTCTGTCTCTCTCCATAAATATATCACTGCTGTGTTGAATATATTAAAGTTTGTTACTTTTCTTTGCATATCTGCTAAGTGAAACATGATAAAATCACATGTATTTTTCAGGAGACATGCAACATGCTTCCATTTCACCAACTTCTCTAATTTCCTGCACTATTCTGTAGCCATGATTCAATCCTCTTGGGGAATCTTGCACCTGCATTGTTCTAGGAATGCATTATCTTCAACATAAAATTTCACTCACAGTCAAATGTTTCAAGATAACTTAGAAGATAATAGTTTGAAACTTGATATTATTTAATCTTACTCCATTTCAAATAATGATTAAATTTTGGAGGTAAAATGATTGACTCTTTTTATTTGTCCTTTCTTTAGGAATCTAATTTTGAAAGGAGATAAATTTAAAACTACTATATTATTTAAAACACTCTTTTAAGAGATTCCAGTTAAGTTCTGAGTTTTCCCAGATGCTATTATTCATCAAAAAGATAAATTATTTTAAATTACACTTAAACCAAAAATGAAGGGGCTGTGTTTAGGTATAAATTCTATTGCTTTTATGTCCCACATAGTCTTTAAGTGAATAATTATGTTTAAAGGTTTTGGTTTGAGACATGTAGTTTGTGAGAAAAAAAGGAAACCAAAAGATGCTATTGTTCTTCTTGGTTTTTTTTATTAGAAAAAGTAGAACATCCAGGAAGTGCTTATTTCTTCTCAAATATTCTATCTCACTTTACCCAAAGAAGTTATCCAACTTCTATATAATATCCAACTTATATAATATCCAATTTATCCAACTTCTATATAATTGCTATAGGGATATTGGAATGCCATTTCACACACTCATAGACAATTACCTCATAGATCTAATATAAAATAAAAAAGACCAAGAAAACAACTCACTTTAGCTGTATATTGTGGCAGGTGCTTCATTAAAATAGAGAAATACTTACTGAATTGAGATAGAAAATATTAGTTACACTAAGCTATATATTTCTTCTTCTCTCATACTAATAATAGGTCACCCAATGTAATATATACCCCATATTACAGGAACTAAAGAACTCATCCTACACAGCCCTCCTCATGGGCGTTTTGGCGTGCAGTGTATCAGGACTCAGCAGCTCCAAAGTGCCAATGAAAAAGCCCTTGACTGCTCTCTACAAGCATATTTTATGGATATGCCAAGCTATTTTCATAGTCTATCTTAATGAGTTTGTTCCTAGCCTTATGAGAATATACCATATCATCTAGACATTCCTGTGACGAGATAGAATATTTATGTGTGAGAGCTGCAGAGCCAAGAATAAAGTCATAGCAAAGCAAATAAATTTTAACTTAGTTGCAATCAAAAATAATCTGAAATGCTTTTATGTTGTAAAAATCCCTTCCCTTTCCGTTTACTAAATACAAAATTATCTTAAATTCAGCCTTTTTAAAAACATGGTTTTCTTTTATTAGAAGTCAATTTCATAAATAACTACTCTAGTGTTTAACATATTTAGGCCTTAATTGCTAAACCAAGTTTATACCATTAGGTTCATTCCTATCACTCAGAAAACAGGAGGATTAATTTTCATACCCAAGTTTTGGAAAAATATTTACAAAAATGATGCTGCCTCATAAGCAAGTTTAAATTTTGACATCCAAGTAGACTCTGTACCAATTCCTGTAATGTTTTTGCCTGAAAATGTTCTTTCATATAAAAATAAGTGTGGGTAAGGATGGCAGAGATGAGGGCAGTGATGTTAAGGAAGCTGGCAATCATGGGTGGGGAGTGTAGGACAGAGGATGGTAAGCAACTCTGTGATGTTTCCGTTGCTTTTCTCCTTCACTGTTAACTTTACCATTTCTCATTTTGAGTTACCACCTCGACTTGACATTACCTCATTCAATATATTTTCAAATTTAAAGGCATATTTAAAAAATATGTGGTCTAGCAAACATCATTTGCCTTTATTGAGAAAAAGCACATTTTTTGGTAATCACATAAATGTACTATATGATTCATTCATTGATTGTGTGGCTTTTGCAGAGTGCCATTGTGATAGAGTGACACAGGAAAGAAAATTAAGAGGTCCCTGAAAGTTTTGATTTCAATGTATAAAAAGGTATTCAATTATTAGACAATAATAAAGTATTCTTGTTTTTCCTAAATTCAATCAACCCAGGATCATAAATCAAAAATCATGTTTTAAAAATAGTTCCTAAGTAATTTCAAACTTTATTCAATATTTTATGAAGAGAATCACTACTATATAGGTACCAAATGAGATCATTATGGTTTTAGTTTTGAATAAATTAAAATATTTATTAAATATTTTGAAAAAAACAGAGAAGTACTGTGAATTCTCTAGGTAAAATAAAATTGAAAATTTAAGGTCTATGTCCACATTTTTGTCAGAAATTTAGCAGTATATAACTGGCCCTCTCCCACCAGGATGTGATACGTAGAAGATCTATGCAAGATTCCTTCTTAGAAAGAAAGGAAGTGCAGCTGATTCTGATGCCAGCAGCCTTGTTTATTACCTCTCTGGACTTGAACCTAGAGCAATTGACAGATGTTTAGGGAAACACACAAGTACTTCATATTAGCATAAGGACTAGATTACATCGAAAATAATGGTATCCCTACTAGAAATCATGTAGCTTTGCAACTCTTTTAATTCACTGAGAATGTTTTTTAAATTCCTCATAGTTGACGTTAGTCTCACGCCTCACCTCATATCTTTTTCAAGTACTATTCACTTAGGAATGAGAAGGAAGACGTAGCAGTTGAGTTGTTAAGAAATACGCTTAGGAACACATGTCTACTTACTGGCTTGTTCAAATTCAATGCCCCATTCGGTCCTATACACAAGTGTAAAGAAAAATATCTTCTGAGGTGTTATAAATTATTAATAGTGTGATTTAATTTCTTTTAATTAGCAAGTAGGTTAATATTTAATAAATGTTCCAGGAAATAACAGAATTTAGTACATACCCAATGTAAGCACCATGTAAATAACTTAAATACTCATTATTTCTGTCACTGTGCCTTGGCCAAATGATGAATATTGTTAAATATTTTACATGAACAAGTGGGTCATTTTTATGTCATTATGTGAGAATTTTCTGTTCAAATATGTATAATGATTTAATTTAAATATCATTATACACATGTAAATAGTATCAATGAAAAAAGAGACGGATTATTTTAACTTTACTGCAAAACTGTGTCAGCTATGGCTTAAGAAATAAAGTGTTCATTTGTTTTGTTTTTCCCACATGACATCTCACACTTATGCCAGGACACCATCGTCACCATTTCCAACTACTGGTTAGGAATGCTGTCCTTACTTTCACTCCATGTGTCTCAAGGGCAGAAACACAATGAAGATACTTTGGGAAGGGTGATGGAACACCACCACAAGTGGTGTATATCACTGAAAACACATGGCAATCAGGTCTGTCTCAACTCACCTACACTCTGACCCACAAAGTCACAGTGGGCAGGGCTGTGCTTAAAGTTTACAAAATGGATAGTTGAAGAAGAGTCTCAATAAATACAATGAACACAAAATGATTCACTCTGTTGCTAACCACAAGATCTGATCTTAAAAAATATTATGAATTTATGTCATTTTAAACCTCAGTACTTTAATAAAGAGAGTGATTAAAGATATCACTCTGGAGCTGGAGAGATGGCTCAGCGTTTAAGGCATTTACCTCCAGTGCCTAAGAACCCGGGTTCAATTCCCCAGTATGCACATAAGCCAGACCCATAATGTGATGGCCCTGATGTGCGCTCTTTCTCTCTCTCTCTCTCTCTCTCTCTCTCTCTCTCTCTCTCTCTCTCTCTCTCTCTCTCTCTCTGTCTCTCTCTCTGTGTCTATGCTTGAGAATGAATAAATAAAATATTTTTAAAGTATCACTCTGATTTTCTTTAAAACAAGTACTTTATACTAGAAAAGTTATAAATTAATAGAAAAAAATTTAAAAGAGAGACTATATGCATCACCTCCACTTTACCATATAGCTAGCAAGTTGCTCTAGGGATGTATATTTGTTAAAATGCTTTAAATAGTTATGTAAACATTAATTAGTAAACTCGTGCTGCCATAGTTTCCTTCTACATTATGTTTTAGACATGAGATTTCAAGTTGACATCAGATATTTCAGTTAGAATAGAAATGATGTATGACTATAGTATTGTAATAGTGAAAAAGAGAAAACTGAGCATATATATATATATATATATATATATATATATATATATCCTGCAAACTTATTGTATATCTGTTCATTACTAAAGATAATTAAGTACTAATAGAAGCACACATTTAATTACATGTAGCCATGATATAACACTGACTGAAGAAGGACATATGAAATTGAACAGTGTTGCCAAAATTGCCAAGCTAATTTTTGCTTTCATTGGCTAAAACATAGGTTCCTAGAAGAGCAGAAGAAAAAGAAACACTTCATGGGGAGTGGGGGATTTGTGTTCCTGAAACAGATGCCAGAATCCAGCAGATCATTCTTAATTACCTGTAGTGGACACTTTTATTCCACTTGATGAATTATGAAACTACAGTTATTTTGTTATTTTTCTAAAAATTGCTTCCCTGTGAATATTTTTACACCTAACAAACATTTTATGCTTGTAACTTTCACACTGCAAAAGAAGTGAGAGAAGAGCCGAGTGTAAAGCCAGGTGTAATTAAACATTACTGGACATAGGTTCATAACCATATAAAACTTTGATATGTTATAAGAAAGACAGTTTAAGTGCTGAAATGTGACCTTTTCGTGTCCAATGTACAAATATTTATCATTATTTCAATCACTTTTCATCAGCTATATGATGCACATTATGTTAACAAATTTATATGCAGAATATGGGCATTGGATTATAAACAATGAGATGATAATCAGCATAAATAAAAGACATTAAAATTACTCAGGAGGAAAATGAATATGGCAGATTGCTGGGGGAGATGTGTTATGTACAGGAAATTGGTTCTTGGTTTGAATATTTCAGAGAAAATACTTCAGCTTTCTATGGCTAGAGATGGGCTTGGATTGTGTCAGAGAAGGGTGTCATTTGTCATGTGGATGTCCCTCATTCTTCCCACTGTCTGGCATGTATAACAGGTAACTGCTGATCTGAAATGTGAACTGTTACTGGTCACCACATGTTCAGTCCCCAAATCCACCCTCTTCTACGTGCACAGACAATTTCACAAGGCTGACTGACTAGAGAGGCTTTCTGAGTATTTATTTTCTTTTTTTTCTTAAAGATTAACTTTATTGCCCTTTTCCATCTTTATTAAACACCACTGGTGTTTTATAGTAAATACAAAGTATGAATCATCCATTCCGCATTTAGACTAAAACTAAGAAAACTTTCCACTATTTAGCTTTAACTGATTTATATTGAATAGCGTCAATTTCAGAGTTCTTCAATTCTGTATGAAAGAAATTATTTAGGCTTTCATTCAAATATGTTTACTAATACGACCTTGACTTCAAACCTTACAGAAACTAGGATAAGGGTTTTTATTCATTTGTGGGTCATCTTCTCTCTTGCCCTCAGTACACCTCACCCCACTGGCACTAAACTGTTCAGGGAATGTGAAACTCTCACAGTTCCGTCTTGAAAGTCATTGTTTAATAGGCTCATCTATGAACACTATATATAAAGCAGCACAAAATCTTACTGTTATTCATTTTTGACTTTTGAATTCATCTATTTCCTTTTTTTGCAAAAATTCAGAAGTTAATATTAGCTTTTGCAACTTAACTAATGAGGAAATTACCTGAATAAGCATTTGTATTCTGAGTTGAATAAACAATTTTTATGGAACATTAATTTTATTTGAAAAGATAACAAACAGCTAAATTAGTCAGACTTGGATAATTATCAGTCATTTTTTTTCCTAAAAATTAACAAAGTCCCTCTAAAGAAAACATGACGGTATCTTATAGCCATGCTAAATATTTTTTAAAAAAATTTGAAGTGTAGAGAACTTGTGTCTGTCACATACTTCCTGTACTTAAAGTCTTTGCAGAAAGATCGGTAATTGTTATTAAATGATAGTAATTTTAATACATATCAGAATGCCTGCAAAATCTACAGTGCTTAGTTACGTAATATTAAACCGACATTTTAAGATGTTCTCAATTTTAATTGCTATTATAGAGATTATCTGCCTATATTATCAAACTAAAATAAAGCTTTTAGTGTCATCTATCATTTTAAGAATGTAAAGACTTCCTGAAATCAAAATGTTTGACAAGCACTTATATGTATGGTTAAACCCAAATTCATTACAATCTTAATATTCCTACAGTAGATTATTTTCCCAGAAAATGTGTGATTTCTGTTGATATCCAATAAAGTCATCTCTATGGATATGTCTGTCATTTCTCTATCCATCAGATCTGTCTTGACAGATCTACATCCCCTTGGCTCTACTTTTCTTCCCACCCATGTCTTTCTATTTATGCTACAAAAGTCCCCACAGTACACATCTTTAAATGAATGATATGTTTTCTAAATTTCTCCTTCCCTTCGGCTACAGATGCATTTACTCCTTCACCCTTTCCATCTATGCACAGCATGCAATGATCTTTATGTCTGCATTGGTGGACAGTAAACAATTTGTAAAACTTGTTAATTTATAACCAATTGCTATTTTTGTTCTAGTGTATTTGACACATAATTTTTAAAGTACTAAATTTGACTGTCAAATCCTGCTGGACGCATAGATTATCCATGAACATTCCTTAAACGATAAGAATGATGCTACTGTATTCCATTATATGGCTCTGTTCTAGCTGCTACCTGGAGAGAATAGTGACCATTTTTGTGGTTCTATTGCTTTATGGAAGGTGTCATGTGGGTTTCCTAAAACCATAGGTTGAAGATGTCCGTGTGTTCCTGGTTGTTTGAGGCCAGTATCAACCTTAGAGTAAAGTCATTTAATCTTTACTTAAAATTAGTATTATAATCAAGTTATGATACAAATATTCACCAAGTGCAGCCTCTGCTGTATACATCCTGAAAGAAATCATATTACTGTTTTTAAGCTCCTCAGATCATCTTCATGCTAAGTTGCAGATATAGTTCACTTGGAATGGTCAAAAAACAAACAAATGCATGTTAAATTTCAGTATGCATTTGTAAGATTTATTTATCCTACTAAAAGTACCCAAAGGCTTATGTAACTGACAGAGGTAATTTTTCACCTGCTACATATTATAAATTATTATTAAGTGATGCAGACATGAGTACTTTGAACCTATCTAATATTTATCCTTTTGATTGGTCTTCAGGGGTGCTTCTTCATCACTTCCATTTCTGGCATACTACTGGATGGGCTCATGTCCTGAAGCATGTGGCGAAAGCCTGGTTCATGACAGCATTAAGTGGCTAATTACAGTGATTCACTAAAAGCCAAGACGATCCCCAAGGATCTAAGTCAAGCCAAGAAGAACCCAACAGAATTTCTGGAAACACTAGAACAGTCATTTTATTCACAGAAATAGCCAAACTTGTAGGGTGGAATTCCAATGGTAGGGAAGTCCACTTCTAACAGCAGTTACCAAGGATTTTGGCTGGGAATCCTGCCAAGGAGAGCTAAGTCAACCTGTGAGTTGAGGACTGATTCTTAATTAATCACTTCAACTCCTAGATCAAACTGTTCCTGAAGGCAAAAGAATCCATTGACTCTAGGCTTGCATGAGACAATAAATTAGCCTATACCTTAAAAGCAGATTCATTGGTATTTCCATTCATATATATATATGAGACAATAAATTAGCCTATACCTTAAAAGCAGATTCATTGGTATTTCCATTCATATATATATATATATATATATATATATGATTCAAGAAAATAAATTCCATTTACAGATCAGGCAAGAAATACGAAGCAGAGAGATGATTTCACAGTTAAGGCTATCATTGTCTATTTTGTAGACAAACACATAATTGATGTCCAAGGATGTGGTTTCTAAAGAGACTTGCTAAATTGATTAGCCTATTTTCTTCCCCAGTAACTTCATGGACTATTTATGAAAAGAAATGTCAGTTAATTGAAATACAAATTACAAACAATTATGTGATTAGTAATTATCTGTAGTGAGCCCTGTTTATGATGAAAAGAGACAACAATTACCTTGACTTTTAAAGTTTACATTATGAGACTTCTTCCTATGGACTTCCTCCATCAACCAGCATTGCACACACAACATGGAGCACAATATCCGTCCTTTTGGCCTGGGTTCACCTAGGTTCTGTGGGGGCCGATCTTCATCCGTCATCTAATGAAGTGTATTCATGATGTCATTCTGAACTTTTCATTCATACTAAATCTTTTCATTGGATTAAATATCTCTGTTCTATATCTAAAATTATACAGGATTTTTGCCTTGTTCTTAAAGATTCCTCTAATATTTCAAATTTATCCATGTCTGTCTTCAAAAAGTATTGTTCATTCTTTTATAAGAAGCTGAGTTAATATACTCCCATTTCCCTGTGGGGGGAAAATTATTACAGTGAATAATTGTTAAATTTCTCAGCTAATGAACAAAAATATTGTAAAAAAAAAGTACAAAATAATATAGTGAATATCTTTGTTAATTTCTGGTTTGCTAAACACTAAAACACAAGCCAAATAGATTTATTTTATAAGTCAACAATACACTAACACAATACAAAAAAAGGAAACTCAAATTTCTTTTATTTGGTATTGAAGTTATTTTTTAAAAATATTTTATTTATTCATTTTCAAGCAGAGAGGGGGGGGGAGAGAGAGCGAGAGAGCACCAGGGCCACCACCTTGTGGGTCTGGCTTATGTGGGTCCTGGGGAATTGAACCCAGGAACTTAAGCACTGAAGGCAAGTGCCTTAACCGCTAAGCCATCTCTCCAGCCCTTGAAGTTATTTTATTTAAAATTTAAAACTGTAAAACTATTTTAATCACCAACTATGGTCTTTTGGGGTAAAGTGTATATCTTATGACTTGTATTGAACCAGTTATATGTAAAATATGGCAAGAAAAAGAAATAGTGGTTTATTTACATTATAAACAATGCTTACTAATATATGATTTTACTTTTTTAATAAAACAATGAAGGGTCTCCTTTTTACATTGGTAGAATATCTACTTGTTCCACTGACATACTATAGCTGTATAAACTCCTAAGATTAATTAGAGTACCATGTTAGATAGTTCATCCTAAAAAAAAAAAGTATCGCATGATGAGATAAATTCAAGCCTTGCTTTGGAACAAATGCATTACCATAAGCCAATGACTAATCAGTGTCAACCAAAGGAAAGGAATTAATGGATATCACCCAAACAGTAATCATATCAAAGGCTTTGCAATTGTATATATTTTTTGTCAAAATTCCTATAAAAATTATGTAAAATGTATTACTGTGCACATGATGTAAAATTTTTGAACTTAAAACGTAACACCAGAGAACACCACTGGACTGTGGAATGTCCATTGGTCTCAATGTGGTCGCCATGTGGTATAATCAGCAGGTCTATCTAATTTCAAGGTTTACTTTCCTCATAAAATCTCAACACAAACTCCCCACTACATCTCATCCTAGTCCTTCTGCTCCACACCTGAAACCTCTCACCTGCTTCCCATCTCTCCAAACTCACTGACTCCACACTTACTCCTAACATTGCTGGCTTGCTTTTCAGAGGAGTTCTTCAAAGAGGCATCATGTGTAGGCTCTTGTTCTGTATACTGCTTGGGAACATTCTAATGTACCTATAACTCACATTTTTATTTTATTTTAAGTTTTACACCTTTATTTTGTGTGTGTGTATGCACACGCATGTGCATGTGCATACACTAAGGCCTCTTGCTGCTACAAAGTCTGGCTTTATTTGTGTGGGGGCTGGGGAGTAGAATCTGAGCCAGCAGCCTTGCAAGCAAATAGCTCTAGCTGTTGGCAATCTCCCCAGTCCCAGCACCATGTTTTTATTTCATGTATCTAGTTTTAAGATTTTTATTTTTTTAAATTTTATTCATTTGCAAGAAGAGAGAAATAGAGAGAAGAGAGACAGACAGAAAGAATGGATGCTCCAGGGCCTCCAGCCACAACAAAGGGACTCACAGGACAGGTGCCCCTTTGTGCATCTGTCTCTGCTTGGGTACTGGGGAATCCAGCTCAGGTCCTTAGGCACTGCAGGCAAGCACCTTAACTGCTGAGCCATCTGTCCAGCTCTATTTCATGTATCTATTGATGGAAATTTAGTTTGTTTTTTATCTTTGCAATTATAGAAATCCTTATGTAAAAATAATGCTCTATTTTTTGTAGTTATATGCCCAAGAAATTCTGGGTCAAATGTTATTTTGTCTAATATTTTAAGAAACCTCATATAATTCAGTGTTCAGTCTAAATCATCTCATATCTCCACCACCAATACACAAGTATTCCTATTTTTCTCCACATTTGACAGCGATAAATTTCCATTTTCTTGATTAAAGCCATCCTAGCTTTGTGAAGTTCTATCACTATGCAAATTTATTTGCATGTCATGAATACCTTGGGACTTGACAGTCTTTGTCATGGGCTCATTGCCATTTGTACATGGACCCTTGGGGAAATGTCCAGCACAGATCTTTGACTCCTTTGCACTGAGTTTTTGATGCCTGTTATTGTTGTTATAGGTGAAAAGTGTTCTTAATGAACTCTGGATAATGAAGCATTGGGCTGTGTAGTTTGACATATTCTCTGCTGTTCTGTGGGCTGAATTTTCATGTTCTCCATATTACCCTTAGCTGTATATGTGTAATTTTATGCACTCAAATTTTATTCATATATTTAGTTTCCACTATAATATTGTGAAATCTGAGATCATGAATACTTACCTCATGTTTTCAGGTAAAAATCTTTGTAATCGTATCATTTACAAACATGGTTTATTTCATTTTTGGGTTTCTTTTTTTGATTGTTCAAGCTAGGTTCTCTCTCTAGCCCAGGCTGACCTGGAATTCATATGTACCCTCAGGGTGGCCTTGAACTCACAGCAATCCTCCTACCTCTGCCTCCCGAGCGCTGGGATTAATGGTGTGTTCCACTCAGCCTGGCCACCCTTTTCATTTTAAGCCTTTTGTTACTTTTGTTTATATAGTTGATCTGCTAGGATTTCCAACACAATGAACACATTAGTAAAAGCAGACAATTATGTCTTGTACCTGAACTTCAGGTGAAAACTTCCCATCTCTCACAATTGAAAATAAAGTAAACTGTGGGATTTTCAAATATTTTCTTATTACTTAATGTAATAAAATATATACATATATATATACATATATATGTATATATATATAATTTAAGACTAAATTCTTTTGCTTTTATTGTTTTTTCTTTATGGAGAAGTTTTTGAGTAGAAATGGAATTTGATACTTTCTATTTCTTTTTGTTTGTTTAAATAGTTTTATTAACATGACACATTTATGTGGTTCAGGGTGACATTTTAACAAATTTACACAGCATATATTGATTACATCACAATGAGCTTTATTTTCCTCTCATTAATATTTCTATCTATTGAAGTCTTTTAGCTCTTTTGTTCAGATTATCATAGAATAAACAGGACATATAATGACCGTTAGTCCTTTCATTATGCTGCAAGGAACAAAACATTGTTGCATCTATTAACAGGGCTCTGATTTCAGTTTTCCAAATTCACTTTGTCTTCCATGACCAATCACTGCTCCCAGGCTCTTGTGATCACTGGTCTATGATCAGGATTTTCTTTTTATTTTACTTCTTTATTTATTTTATATTTTAGTGTCCAGATATGATTAAGGACTTGCAGTACTTGTTTTCCTACAGGAATGTTTAGTTCATTTTTCTGGGCATTGGTGTTTTTTTTCCATAGAGAGAATTTAATTATTTCTTTATTTTCTTTTAGGGTAAATGATATTCCAGTGTAGGAACAATATGACATATGGGACTGCAAATTAATTAAACAAAGTGAGCTTTTTCTTGAATTTCGGGGATTGTAAATAAGAGTAGTATCACTATCATTAATTTTATAGTTTTTTTTCAACTCATTTTGTTTATTTCCATGAAACTTCTTATGAGCTAACAGGGTGTGGTTTTCCCTTCCCACTTCTTACTGTATGTTAGATCCTGTTGACTAGCAGATGGAAAATTTTCCACAACAGTGACTAGAATAACAGCACTCTGAATGCAAAGAGGTCCTCACCGTTCCCTCCACGAATTATCCAATCAGATTCACATGCTATCTAGAAACAACTAAGATCTTCAGTACAAACACCGCCAAGAGACAATTTTGATAATTTATCTTAACAAGAACTACCATTTTCAGGTATAATATCTGGCTCTATATAGACTATATTCAAAAGCAGGGGAAGGTTCAACATAAAAACCTATCAGGGAAAAAAACTTTCCAAAAGCTATGAAAATGATATGAATTACCATACTTTTTAGGTATCATTACTTACAAAATACGCCAGTGGATCCATCTTTTGTTCTTGAAATGCAACAATGAATATTTGTCTTATTATACTAAGCTGTAAGAAATTCAGATAAAATAGAATTTAAGTTTTACCCAATTTAAATTACGTCGAAGAATATTTTCAAGACAGTTTTCTTAGAGGTACAAAATTTATAATTTTTAAAAATATTTAATTTATTCATTTTCAAGCAGAGAGAGAGAGAGAGGGAGGGAGAGAGAGAGAGAGAGAGAGAGAGAGAGAGACTGAGCACCAGGGCCACCACCTTGTGGGTCTGGCATATGTGGGTACTGGGGAATTGAACCCGGGACCTTAGGCACTGGAAGCAAGTGCCTTAACCACGAAGCCATCTCTCCAGCCCCAAAATTTATAATTTTTAATTGGTGTTCTAAAGTAAATGTGTCTATAAACAAGTAGTACAACTCAAAAATACAATGTGTATGTTTATCAGCACACTTCTGAGCATTTAAAACACTAATTCAACTTGACCTCAAAGAATAGGTAAGTATGCTATATCCCCTAAATTATTTTATGGAAATATTCTTCAGTTGAACCACTGTGAGATTCTACGGAAACACAGATTATATTAAAGGAAAAAAAAGTTTGGGGAAAAGGGCCTATGAAGCCCTTCAAATCCTTTTACTTATTAAGGACTCCAGTAATATTATCATTGATCACTTAAAGAATTGAGAACATTTAAATTTTTCTCAGAATTAGTTATGGAGTTAGACATAGAAATGGATATATAAAATTTTAAACACAAACTTATTTTGTATTGAAAATGTTTGTACCAATTATGCTGGGCAAAATATCTTGGCAGTTTATGGGCATTATTTACAAAATATACGAAAATAAATAAAAATATTGAGTAGAAAATGTGCTAGCCATGGATATCTACTTAGTATTTCAATCTAAGATTCTTCTCTTCTGCTTATGTTGTATTTGGACATCTTCCATCTGGGCAGTTCAAAAGTCATTTCCAGCAAGCCTTCAATGAATAATCTGCATGGTTCTCCAACAGACCTCCATGTAATTAAACTAAAATTCATATTTTTATTTCACCAGCTTGCATTGTTTTAGTTTAATAGACAATATATTCAGACATTTAAAATTTTAATTGCCTAATATCATCCAATTATTCAAATATTTTCAGGAATGTCAAGTAATAACTAAGTAAACTTAAAATAAGCTTTTATCAACATACTTGGGATTTTTCTTCCATAGAACTAACCAAAATAGCTCACTGTAATTATAGTGATCTTTTAGAACAGAAAAAATATCACAACCTCAGAAAATGGATTCTAACACATGGGGCTCCATCTGCTACCTGCTCCACTTTCAAAGTGCAGAGCCAACATTATGGGGTGTCAGTGAGCTACACTCAGAACCCAGAAGCCCACCTCTGTCACTGGGTAAAAAGTTGCTAGAATCCTTAATGAAAGGAGATGTCCAGGCCTGACCACCTTCCTCTTAAGCCCATCAGAAGCCTGTTATATAGCTTGCCATAATGATACATACTTTTTTAGTACTTTGGGATAAAACTTCAATATTTCATCAAGATCCAATAGAAAATTAATTTATTACTTGAAATGGTTTCTTATAAGTGTACTTATTTCTAGACAGCATACAGATTTAGCATAGCGATACCTAAAGTTTTCATGGTTAGAGCCCTTTAAACCCTCACACGTACTAAGGACTACGGTGAGCTTTGACTGATATGAGATATATATATATATATATATATATATATATATATATATATATATATATATATATAATGTTTACCATTATAAGGTCAAACTAAGAGATATTAAATATACACTTATTAGTCTGAATATGCCAACAATAGTCCCTTAAGATTTATCAGAAATATTATATTTTAATTAAAAACATACAAATTTCCAAAATAAAAATTTAGGACATGTCATTATAATTTTATGTTATTTTGTAAAACTAAAATGATTAAAGAGACTCAGAGTTACTCTTACTAGCTCTGACTTTAAATTCCTTGTGCTGATATTAAATTGTGCAGCCTTTAGAATCCTCCACTAAACATTTATTAATTCTGATATTGTTTTAACAATAGTTTTGAATAGATCTAAATTGTGGAAGTATTATTGGGCAATCCTGGCATCCACTTGACCATGAACAATGCACATCAAGTGAAACTGTCTGGTATGTGTGACAGGCAAAAAGGACTTCAGAGGAAATAAAATATTTAAACATCAGAAGAATGGAAAAATGGGCAAAGGTTCTGAACTTGTGAGTGGATACTTGGCAAGAGATACTGAGAGAAATAGAGGTTTTGGGGAGCCTTAAAGGTAAACTTCACTGTTTTAAATTTTTTCTGAGAATTAGACCTATCAAATATATTGCTGATTATTAAAATAGAATGCTTTTCTTGTAAGTAATATGTATTAAGTTCATTTCTTATACTGAAATTTACGTTCCAAAGTAGAAATTTAAAAGTGTGTGTTGGTTTGCATCCTATATCCATAAACTCATGTGTCTTGAAAACTTGGTTCTTAGCTGATGGCAATTTGGGAATTAAGAGTCTTGCTGGAGGAAGTGTGTTGTCGGGAGCAGGCTTAGGAGTGTAACTGGCAGCTCCCCCTTCTGAGTGCTTGGCGAGCTCTGCTGCTGCAGTTTTCCATCTGCCGTAGTAAGGAGGTGATGTCCAGCCTCTGCTCATGCCATGCTGTCCTCTGCCAGCATGAAACTTCCCCTCCAGACTGAAGCCAAAATAAAAATCTTTCCTCCCATCAGCTGCTTTTGGTCTGGTGCTTTGTCCCAGCAACAGGAACATAACTAAAACAAGGTGTATGTTATTAGCTTTATCTTGTGTTATGATAATATCAACACACAAACATAATAAAGCATGTAAAATATCATCACGCTCTATAGCATAAACTCATTTCTCTTATAGTTATATCACATTTGAGAACCTGGACAAATTGCATTGCAAAAAGGTATTAAGTATAATTTGAAGAATATATTTGCTCTTAGTAAAAAAAAAAATCATTCTAAATTTCAGGTGGTACACAGGCTAATACAAAGTAATAACTAAGCCAAAGAGATCCAGAAATAGCACATTTAACCTTTTTTATTAGTTTCCTTTATACTTGCTTAATTTATCAGATTTTAACATGTAAATTAAATTTAATATCATTACATTGTATTATCAGGACAAAAGTATAAAATTTAAATATTCTACTTATATTTGTACAAGTATTAGTATTGAAGATATAACTCCTAATATTTTAATCATAAATTCTAAATAATTAAATATTTATTCCTACGAAAACATACTGTAATACATAGTTTCATGAATGTAACAGAATTGTATAATACTGTGGCTTAAAAAGGTTTATATATAACACTGTTAAATAACTTATATATTAATTTTTGTACAACACAACTCAATGCTGCCTCTCCCATGCTACACACACACACACACACACACACACACACAAAATAATTCTAATTGTGATATTGAAAGGAAAGATAAAGGAAGACCATAAAGAAGATTGTTTTAAGATATAATTTTGTTAGAAATTGACATGCAGCATTTATTGTCCAAATTGGCCTTTAAAATGTCTATGAGAAATATGCAGAATGTGCTTTTTGTGTGAAAAAAATCTAAAGATGATACTATATTAAGACATAAATACCAAGTAAGGTTCTCCTATAGGGAAATATTGCTATTAAACACAGAATTTATTTAATACAAATAAACAGAGCAACTGAAAGAATAGCTATGGGCATATACGTCATAAATATGCTGCACCAATATACACAAAGGAAGCAGCACTTATTAAGGGAGCTGAGAGGTTGTTGGCATATTTACAGCGACAATAGAGTAGAACCCTGCTGTGGATGATTTCTTATTTCCTTTTAAAGAAACTAGATACCGTATTTTCAGTAGGGAAGGTCTGTGGCATCTATCCTAATGTCCTCATTTGATGTACTTTGTAAGATCACTAAGGACCACACAGGAGAAACATTTTCTGTTTGTTGTACTATTATGTATCCCTGGAAAAAGAAAGTAAGACTCTGGAGAAAAGTCTATGACTTGTAAGCAAAAATATAACCATAGTGGTCTCTCCAACAAAAGTGTAGGTCTATAGTGCATAGGGACCATTGCACAGCAAACCCTACAAGAAGTTAGTGCTGTCACTGGCTGATTAATAAACACTTTATCTCTTCTGTAGGTTTTGAACCTTAAAGAGCAGCCAGGATGTGGTTGAATATTTACACAATAAGAAATTTGAGGACATCAAAAATTGTAATTTGGAGCCAGATGTGAGTGGCTCATGCCTTGCCTTTCATCCCAGCACTGGGGAGGCAGATGTAGGAGGACCAAGCCTACTTCAATGCCACCCTGAATCTAGATATGGAATTCCAGGTCAGGATGGGCTACAATTTTTCCTTGAAAAAAACAAAAATAAAAAATGAATAAACAAACAAAAAATAGTTTTTTGGTATAGAGAATATGAGAATGCGGTTTGAATGCTTAAACTTGGTAGAGGTTTTATTTTAAAACTGAATGTAAAGCTTAATTGTTACTTCCTCGTTGCTAACACAAAATACTGAAACCAAAAGAAGCTTATAAGAGGTAGCAGATTTATTTGGCTCACAGTTCCAGAGGGTAGAATCCAGCATGCTAGGGATGGCTTGGCAAGAGCAAGATACTGTTGATACATTACTACATCAGAGAGAGAGAGAGAGAGAGAGAGAGAGAGAGAGAGAGAGAGAGAGAGAGAGAGAGAGACTGCCAGCATGTCTGGAGTATAAAACATCAAGGCCCACCCACAGTGACAAATTTCCTCCAGCAAGGATCTTCAGCCTCCCAGAACAGCACCCCCAGATCACCAGCTGGGTATTAAGCATTCACACTAGGAGCGTATGAGGGACATATCATACACAAGATAATGCATCCCTTCTCAAACCAGCTCCAAAAGCCTAGGAACCACAGTGTCAGGTCTCTAACAGAAATAGACCCAATTCTTGGTATCAATTTTCTTTATCAGTTACTTTCTCATTATTAGAACAAAATGCTTGAACAGGAGCAGCCTATGGAAAGAAACAGGTTTAGTCTGCTTACAGTTCCCAAAGGCAGAGTCCATCTGGGTTCTCCTAGAGTCTCCACATGTAGTCCACCAGCAGAAAAACCACCAACCCTCCATCCCATAATCATTCCTCAAATACCTCACAGACCCGCCCAAGAGGACTGCCTCTTACTTGAATCCAAATCCGATCAAGTGGGCAATAGAATCTAATAGTCATATAAAGTAATAATTTAAAAATAACTTTTAGTCAAAATTTATAAAATTCATTTAAAATGGACTTAGGTGATATCTACCTGAAGAATTTTCTGCCATGGGAATATTTTTTCTGTTATAAGTTTAACTTGTACTCATAATTATTTCTCTTATTTCTACTTTTAATAATACTACAATGCGGAGACACAAAATGAAAAACTGAAAATAATTATTTTCTCTACTAAGCTTGGAAACTTAGAAGAAATTGCAGAAATAACACCGTTTGAGTATTGCCATTTGTTCGCCAGCCTTTTATTTCTGCTCATGTATTTCACATATGGTATTCAAACTTCCAGCAGCAAGAGTGCAGGTAGCACATACTTACAACAGGTGTTCATGAATAAAACCAAACAAAAAGTTAGCAGCTCTTAAATTTTACAGTGGAACAGTTCCTGCTGTTGAGTTTCCCAAGTAGTTCTTATAGTTTGCTCCTCATAGCTAATAGATTGTGCCAACACGTGCAATCCAAATAACAATCTCATGTGCTTCTGTCTATCATGCTCTGGGGATGACACACATACCAGAGTCAGTAACAATGAATGCCTTGGAATCATCCTATTCACTTTAGTTTTACCTCAAATGTTTATTCACCTACCTTACTCCCTAGGTTTATGCTAGTAACTAATGAGTTTGTCGCAACTCATTCTGCACATTTTCCCTTTTCTATTTGAAGTACTTAATAGACACTTAATGAATGGTGTATTCCCTAATAAAATTGTAGATTGGTCAGAAAATTAGAACATTCTGAAAATGTGAATTTTGGAGTAAAGAAAATGTGTATGAGATATGTACAAATATGTAAATATTTCTTATAGTTATGGAAACATTTGGTAATAATTTCCATAAATATATGTTAATGCATCTGTTGTTTATTATATGAATTACTTTACATTTATAACCTACACATATATGATTATAGATTATTGCTCAGTATGTTGTGGTTTTTTTCCTTTGGCACTTGTGTATCCTAATGTAATTTCTAATGTTAAGCTCCTTATTAAAAAGACAATTATCTAATCCATACTTCTTTCTCCTTTAGCAATATATTACATGTTATGAGGATTCTCTGAGAACCTTCTATCATCTCTCCTGTAGAAATTCAGGACCTTAAAAATATCCTCTTAATAGGAAATTTTAGCTTGATTCAAAGCATATATGATCTTAGCCAAAATAATCTATTTCTTGCTCATCCTTGCAGATAAACACGGGCATGTACCTGCCTTGTGACAACTGACTTAGAAAGAACAATGTCTGAGGAAGGCCTCTCAGTCACCCAGGAAAAGCACAATGTGGCCATTCCCTGCCTCCACCTTGCCATTTTCCAAAAGAAGAGTCCATGTCAATGATAAGTCCATAATAAATCTCCTACATTATGAGCAGAATCTGAACAACGAAATAACCTTTACAAAAGATAATAGAAATAAGTCCTTTTAAATTGTCCAAACATTAAAGATTAAAAAGAAATACCATAATTGTATTGAATATAGTTGTCATTCAAATTGCTTCCCTTTTTCTCATCTTTTTCTCTGTCCAGAAAATCTTTTGAAGCTGATAATGACATTTGCCAGATATCACTATGGGTTTATTTAGGAAAAGGTAAAATTTCAAATTATTTGAATTTCTGAAAATATGAAAAGTAAGAACTTAAGCTCCATCACTTTTCTTTCTCTGTCTCTATCTTGCACAGACTGCCTCTCTGCCACCTTTGGATTGTCAACTTCAATTTTAAATTTAACATCCTTGGATGTGATATGACTGTGCCCTTTAGGATTTTGGTTGTGTGACCTCAGGATTACTTTTTGATCAAATCTATCAGATCACTGTTTCTTACTACATTACTCAAATGGTGCCTAGGAAACTCTCTGCTTTTCTTCCTAAATTCCTATCCACTCGTTCCACTGGCCCATGCTGTCTCACATAATCCCTTCACTTCTAAAACCTGGGAAGCCTCGGGGCTCAGGTCTTGTCTATTTGCCATTTGGCATCCATGCTTGGTGATCTCAGCCAGTCTTGTGATACTGTGCACTTTCTAAGCACTAGATTCCACACTAGCCTAGTTTCTTGAGTATCTGAATTACACATCTGTTGTAGTCAGCCACAGGTCGCTGGGATGAATCTCCATACCATGCACGATTTGGGGAGGAAAATATTTATTGAAGTAAGGGACACAGGGGAAATTAAGGTAAAAGGTTGGCCCCCTTTCACAGATCCAAGCAGAGACAGAGACAGAAGCCACCATCGGCACCTCAAGCAAGAACACAACAAAACTGTAATTTACAAACTGCAGAACTGCCAGACCTGGGTTTCTGCTTTTTTTTTTTCATATCTATCCCTAGTATTTTGCATCCAAATTAGAAAGGGACAGTCCCCGGGAGGCTAGGCCAAAGTGACACTTCCTCCAGCCAGAAACCTGGAGACTATTAACAATTTAATAAACACAATTATAATAAATTCTATTGGGGGACATTATTCAAACTACCACACAATGTCCAACTCTCAACTTAAGGACTCTACTTCAGTATCTATTACAGAACTAATATGTTGTTCCTCAAAATATACTTTTCTACTGACTTTCTCTTTTAAGATCATAGCAACTTTATTATTATCACTAGGTGGAAACTCCATACTGGACTGTTTTCTGTACTCACTATTCTGTGTAACAAATCACTCAACTAATATTATTGTTTCTATGCTAACGAAAAATCTAACCCAATGCCCAAAGTGTTCCCATACATAAAGGTAGCACACTCACTGGACATCTGATCTTAATCTGTCATGTGAGTATAGGCAATAGCCTCACCAAGAGAGGAGCTCTGCTTCTACCCCACTGCTATCTATTCCTGATAGAGCAGAAGGTTTAAATACCATTATAATCACCTCTGTAAGCAGAGGTCAAATATAAACCAATCAGTTTTCTCTCTGACTCACCTGGGGAGGACTTAAAACTGGCTTCCCTAGAGGAAGTAAGCCCCCTCTTCCCCCACATGGCAATGGAGTAGGACTGCTGACCCAGGCCTCAGTGAGGTAAGGCCTGTACCCCTACCCTAGCTGATGGCTGGGGTAGGGGGGCAGGCTCCAGACCTTTTCTCTCATGAACCTCTCTCATAAAGGGAGCTTTCTGTTATCTGTTCTTGGGCTGTTTATCTAACTAAATAATATAAGCTCTGTGAACTCTCTGACACGTGTTTTCCCCACACTGGTGGCAGGAAATCTCTATAACTTCCCACATGATAACTGGGAAATTTCCCCATCCAACTCCCCTTTTCCTAATCTACTAAATTAGAATAAATGTGTAATTAAAATTTAATTCTGTCCCTGTGTACAATTCTTTGGCACTACAGGACAAGAACTCGGAGTAGGAGGAGGGAAGGGAGAATTCCAAAACTCTCTCTCTCCCCGTGTTGCTTACAATTATTATCAGCAACCCGTATCAAACCTTCACTTCCCATGAGGATATATTTTCTGTATTCTATGTTCTCAGAGGAGTTCTACATATTTTTGAACTTAAATGAGAAAATCACATAGGATGCATGAATTTGCTTGTCTGATTTTTCTTAGCATAATTTTTTCTGATATTTATCTGATATGTGAAGTTATTTGATAAAACAGCAATTCATCCTCATTTTTTATAGTTGAGTAATATCATATAATATTTTATTTAATATTAACATATAAGATATTTATAGTTGAGTAATATATAATATATGAGTTATTTTTACAAATTACTATAACTGAATACCAGGAAAAAAAAACTTAAGTGAGGAAAGGTGTTTTATTAACTTGTGATTTCAGAGAATATTAGTTTCTTGAGGTTAAAGCAGCAGGATCATAAAGCAGGGCTCTTCATGTGGTAGCCAAAGAAATGGAGGCATCTCATCCAGAAGCAAAGGCTCAATAATCCCTGAGATCCACTGTTAGTAACCCATTTCTATCAGAAAGGCCCCAAAATGGTGCCAAGAGCAGGGGACCAAATATTCAGACATTTCTAGCCCTTTTTGGCATGTTCTTTCTTTCTGTCTCTCAGATCATATTTTTGGTATCTCATCATAAAGTTTAGTAGATCATTTGTGTACATTTTGGCCTATTAGACTGCCTTTTATCCTTTGACCAAAATTGGCTGTTCAGAACTTCTTTACAAAGTGGCTCTGATATGGTTTGTTCCTAATTAATAATTGAAAGCAACGTGGGGAGAGAGAGAGAGAGTTTTGGAATCCTCCCTTCCCCCTCCTACTATTCCAAGTTCTTGTCCTCTAATGCCAAAGAATTGTACACAGGGACAGAATTAAATTTTAATTACACATTTATTTTAATTTAGTAGATTAGGAAAAGGGGAGTTGGATGGGGAAATTTCCCAGTCATCATGTGGGAAGTTACAGAATTCTCCTACCACCCATGTGGGGAGAGCACATGTCAGAGTGTTTAACAGAACTTATTTATCTAAATAAGCAGCCCAAGAAAAGATCATAGAAAGCTCCCTTTATGAGAAGAGAGATTCATGAGAGAAGAAGTCTGGAGCCTGCCCCCCTACCCCAGCCATCAGCTGGGGTAGGGGTACAGGCCTTACCTCACTGAGGCCTGGGTCATCAGTCCTTTTACTCCATTGCCATGTGGGGGAAGAGGGTGGCTTCCTCTAGGGAAGCCAGTTTTAAGTCCTCCCCAGGTGAGTCAGAGAGACAGCTGATTGGTTTATATTTGACCAATCAGTTTTAGCACCTAGGTTGTAGCTCTAACTAGACACCTCCCATTCAAGGGGAGGGGCTGGAAGGGGAAGGGGGGGGTCCCTGCAGACATCTGACCATCACAGCTCCCTACTCCTTCTTCAAAGAAAGAGATATCATCATTTGTATTTATTACATTTCTCATTGCTGCATTACACATCTAACAGGGGCAATGTATGAGAAAACTGGTGTATTCTGGCTTACAATTTGGAGAGCACAGTCCTTCATGGTGTGAAGGCTGGACAGGTACTGTGGCTCCATCTGGAGAGGTGAGAGAGTGAGGGGTAGAGCCTCACATTTTGCTGGAGTGTGAAGCAGAGAACTGAACAGAAATAAGGCTGGACCTAGTAACTGTGAAGGCCCAATCCTAACATGGCCAAATTTGCAACCCAGGATCAAGATCTGAAAGGTTCAAAAACTTCTTCAAACAGTGTCACCAGTAGATAGAGGAGACTCTGGAGGACGGAAAACCCACACTAAACTATCTTTCGAGGAGGTGCTTCTTTGAACAAAGTTACTCATCCTTTCTCCTATGTTACTTCACAATTGTACAGCAAGGCCCATTTGCATGGGCTCCTTTGGTAAGATTACTGCTTGGGTGCTTTCTTACAATTCCTTTCCTTTCCTTTGGTCCGTACTGAGTCATCTTTGGCTTATGATAAAAATAGGGCATGTCTTCCTTTTGTTGTTCATATTTTTGGATGTTTTTATGCCTAGTTTTCTAGTATCTGCTCTTCTCTTCCATCTGTTTTAACTTGTTTCCCCGCAGTGATAAACTAATGATAAACTAACAGAAGTTATACTTACCTACGCTGAAAATTATATCTTTCAACTGAGAGTCGAACAATTTTGCAAATTACTATTCAGGTAAACATATTTAAAATTGGTGAGTTAAATAAGGACAAATGATAATGTGTGTGTGTGTGTGTGTGTGTGTGTGTGTGTGTGTGTGTGTGTAAGATAAGTATGTGGTGTGTGCTCATGTAGGTGCCCATGCAACATTTCATATTCTCACCCCCGTCAGGGTGTGCTAGCCTGCAACAGGAGCTCAACTTCAGGTGTTCTGCTCCATTAGTCTTCTACCAATAATTATTTGAGCCAGCTTCTCTTACTATTCCTGGAGCTTTCTTATGTTTCACAAAGCTCAGTGATTTTCATCTCAGCTTTCCTATGGGACCTGGGATTAGAGTTGTGCGTGGCCACACCCCACTGTTTTTGTTGATCCTGGGGATTGAATTTGAGCAGTCTCTCAGGCTTTCCTGCTTGCACAGGATGTGATCTGAAGAGCTAAGTGATCACTCTAGCCCAATGTTCGCTGTTTTCCTTTAAGTATTCTGTATGTTAATTGTGACAGCTCTATTAGATTTATGTTTTTGTATTTTCTTGTTTTTATAAAAATTTCCAAAAAATTATTATGAAGAAATAATTGATTTTAAATTTTATTACTATAGATTCTTCAAAATGGTAAATATTAGCTGAAACAATCAAAATAGTACTATTCTGTGTGTTACAGTCCTACACTAGGCTATTTTAATTTAGTTTTCCTTACAAAATTACACAGAAGCTAGTGAGGAGCACAGGCTTCTGCTGCCCCCACCACATCTGCATAGTAAATGGAGTGAAGACCATTAAAAGAAAGTTCTAAAGATAAACACAAAAATGGATGTCTTTTTAAATTGGTTAAGGACCACATTCTCCCCAAAAAAAACATGGCTGGTTTTTCCTCTAAAAGGAAATATCCATTTGTCTCATCTATACTAACATGACTAATGGGGTGCCTTTTCTCACCCACCTCTGTAATGATCAAGAAGATACATATATACTCTACAAATTTCATAAAGGTATTAAAACATTATGAACTTTTTGTCTGGTTTCTTATGAATAAGACATTACATTTTTAGAAAATACATTTCTATGTGTTTCCTCTAACTCATAAAATGTTATTAATGATGACGTGAAGTCTTACCTTCTTCCTGTATATTACTTTTGTTTAGACACATTACCAAGCAAATGGACAAAATATTTGCTAGTATAACAAACAAGGAAACAAATAAGTTCTTTTTAGGAAAAAGGTAAAATATTACAAGACAAGTAATTTCTCCTCCACATAAAATGAATGAATGAAGAGAAATCTTCCTTTAAAAAAAAACCCTGAACACAGGTCCCTCCATCTTTTAACAAAAGTATGCTTTAAAATTGCTATTAAAATTAGTTCTGAGTCATCTGAAACATGTTATGAGCCTCACAATGTATTCACAAGAAATTTTTTAGCAAACATCAAAACTTGTCTCAAAATTTTCAGACAAGATATGTATGGTAAATGATTGCAAAAAGATGAAAATCTGAAGATATTTTGTATGTCAAGTAATATATATGCTATTTCTGTCATTCCCATATTGTACTTGACAGAAGTCTGTTCAGTAGAACAAAACGAATACCTATAGAAACAATAAAGGTGTATTTTATGTGTAACTTGAGATCAAGTTTGGATATGCATTTTGGAAGTACAAAGGAAATACTTCCTTTCACTCATTTTGTATGCAAGTCTTTCTAAATGCTTTATTTCTGATATCTTTTTCTTTTTAATTCTAGCATATATGTATAGTGTGTGTGGCTTAGTGTGTGGGTGTGCACATGTGTACAGATGTCTTCTCACAGTTTGCACATGTTCAGAAGCCAGAAGGGCATGTCAAATGTCCTATATAACATTATTCATTGTTGTTTCCTTGAGAAAGAGTCTCTCACTAAACCCAGAGCTTCCGGTTTTGGTCAGACTAGTTGACCAACAAGTAATTCCCCTGTCTCCACCCCCCACAGGCGAGATTATAGGCACAGATTTCCAAATCCAAGTTTTACACAGATGAGTTTCAGGTCCCATGTTTGTGCAGAAAGTGAGTCAAGCCCAGCTCTATGAAGTATAAGTATCCTATATCACACTTTAAATCTAAAACAATCCTAACTTCACCACTTTGAAATCACTGATGGTAAATCCTCATGAATATCTGAATGATATGTAAGGACTTTATAGTGAGACACTGCCTCAGGTAAACAAAAAAGAAAAATAAATATCAGGTTTCAGTGATACTGTCAATTTATTTAACTTATGTGATCAGCTTTCACCACTAGGTAACCGTAATGTAAATCTAAGTCCCAGTGAATTCAAACTCATTTAATATGGGACTAATAAAGCAATGCTATATTAGAATTGCAGAGACAAATAATTTAGAACAGTTTTTCATTTAAATTAATTATGTTTTCATGCATGTTAAGAGTTCCCTTACTAAATTGACTTACTCATTTTTTTCAACAATAATAGTTTTTTCACCAGTTTTTCCTCTCTGTTATATTCATGACCATTGCATAATTAAAATATAATTCTAACATGACAGCAGAATCAGTTCCCTAAAGTTGCTCAACTCTTCCTAGGAAACATTGTGAGCTGTGGTCCTTCCTTTTAATTCAAAACACATAGCAGTATACTCTTTGTTTGATTTTAAAAAATGAAAAAAAATAATGCATTCCATTCAAAGATTTTTGTGTGTTTTTCTTTAGGTCTCAATTTTTATGACAAAACAATTACAAACTTCTGAGTGCTCTTTTGTTCTTGGGATCTAGGAATCATGAGCAAACTAGGAACTTATAACTACAGACTTTCAAAAGCAGAGGCCTGTGTTGCTAGGTGCTCCAGTCAGACTCACTGGTCTTCAGTGTGAACACCCCTCCATGCAGCACATGGAGGCTTCCAGCTTTGGGTGCTGTGGATTTGAAGTTCTTATGGCCAGCAACAATCTGGAACCTTCTCTGCTGCTGAGGTCTGTAGCTTTCTTTTTCCACTCAGCTCCTCAAAGCCTCTTGTCTTTAGTCTTAGGTCTCTCTGATTCCTCAACTTCTTGGGCTTCCACAACTTCTCGACTTCTATAGGCCTTGGTTGACTCTAAAGTCTCTGCTTTGAGCCTGTCTAGGTAATACTAGGTGGTCCTCAACCTGCAGAGAGAATTCTGGCCCTATGCACCTCTTGATTTATAGCTTTGAGGTCACTGCCCAGCCACCTCTGTTGCCAGATGTGGAGGTTGGAAGCTGGGCTTCTCTCAATTAAAGACCATAGTTAGGCGATAAAAGACCAATCAGCAGAACTCTTTATTGGGGCCTGATATGGTAAACCTGTGAATCACTATAAAGGAGAGTTGCTCCCTGGATTAACCTCAAGAACCGTAAAAGCAACTGCTTGCATAAGTACAAGAGAGGCATGCTTGCTTGTACAGTGCTTATATACCTATTTGAGTGGTGGGCTTCTACATGGCTTCTTGTTCCAATAGTGGCAGACAGCTTAGTGCATGGCTTGTGTTTCCACCAATCACAATCCTCACATTAACACCAGCCACAAGATTTTTGTTAAGAAGTGTTCCTCAACCTGTTTTTAGTGAAAACAGCCAGTGCGCATTGACTTAAGCTGCAGTGACCAAGGCAAGGCCTAGTAAAGTAGAAGCGAGGCTTCAGCATTGGTCCTGCTGGTCTTATGTAGCTGAGCTGGAAGTTTCCTTGAATCCCTGTGCTCCCCTCATGACTGTCTGCTTGGATGCAAGCAAAGGAACAACTTGACTGGCTTCTCTTCTCAAGGCAGGCAAGCATAGAGAATCACTTCACAACTAAACATCTGTGGTCAAAATGATCCAAGCTACAAAACAGTTTCCTTTATATGAAGAAAAAAAAAATAAAGATTAAAGTCTTCTTATAGGGGTGAGGATACAGCTCAGTAAAGTATTTGCCTTACAAGAATGAGGACCTGTATTCAATCCCCAGGAACCAGTTAAATACCAGCTTTGTTAGCACATTCATATACTTCCACCAATAGGGAAGAAGTAAAAGGCAGATCCATAGAGCTTGGTGACCAGTTGTTCTACCATAATGGATATCACCAGGCCAGTAAGAGACCCTGTTGTAAAGCAAGGGCATGGTGTTTGTAAGAATGACTTCTGAAGTTAGCTAATGGATTCCACATAGTGTTTACATTCATCCTCAGAATCACATGAACATATTCTCATGTATTCAGACCACACACAAAAGCACATGGAAACACAGAGAAAGACAGAGAGAGAGAGAATACTTAGAGTCAAGTATAGTGATAGACTCTCATAAATCCCAACACTTGAGAGGTAGAAAAGGGAGGATCAGGAGTCCAGGACCATCATTGATTGTGCTGATTGATGCCAACTGGTACTACATGAGATGTTTTCTTAACTCCATCCCGTAACGCACAGGTATAGTAACTACAATAAAAATCTATTAGAACATTAACCATCTTACAGAGCTTAACATTGCTTAACTTCTACTCAAATACACCTAGGGAAAGTAGGGTCCATCGCTTTTGACTCAGAAGTATTCATACCTATTAGCAAGAGTAATTTTCATATGAATGCCCAACTTTACTTTGTAAAATATTCTTGCATTTGCCATTTTTCTAGATTGCTTCTGTCAAACTAAGAAATTATTGACCGCTGCTAAAAGGCAATTGCTTCCCTCTTATCATATATTCATAGCGTTTTTATTCTTACTGAAGATATATATGTCTGTGTCAAGTAATGTACATTTTAGAAAGGAGAGAGAAGGGGTTAAAAGAAGGTAATGTGGGGATTATGATAAGTATTCCTTATGTAATTAATGAAAATTGTCAATGAAAAGCTTTTAAATACACTTTTAGATTAATAAAACCATTTTCCAGAATTTATCATTCCAACAAATGAAATCAACACCGTACTGCAAGGTCACCTACCTGGGGCTCCCCAGTCTGTGTGAGAGACTGATTCAGTGCCAAGTCTAGCAAATGTTCTTGCAATTGCACCAGAATGAAAATGGAGAAAGAAAACCTACAAAAGGAAAGAGAAAGGGTTTGTTTCAATTGTTTGCTGAGATCTAAATCTTGGCATCGCAGACTACAGGGATAAACTAGCTCATTCTGTCAATCAGGATGATGGAAGTAGATCCTCTCAGAGTGCGTTTTTTTCTGTTCAGTGCCTCTTGGGAAAGTCTCTTCCTTATCTCATCAGTGAAATCAACAGATGCCCAGAAAGTGCACTGTCGGGAAGCATATCCTAACCTAGAGGGGCATTTTGGCCTTTCCTACTTTAGCTCAAAGCCTGCTTTGAAGCTTCCTTTCCCTAGGTTTCTGCCCTGGGGCATCAGGGTCGAAGAAAACCATTAACAAGGAAAATTTAGTTTCTCAGTTATCTCACACCACCTGGCAGACTGGATGGTGAAGATTAAGGAAACCTGGGAAATAAGCCCTCCTCCCCACCAAAAAAAAGAAAGAAAATGATAGCTTTAATTTTCTGTGTATCTTAGATAGAAGGCACAATTGAAATAATATGTCAGAAAGGTGAAAATATCAGTAAGGCTAGCAGCACAAAGCTACATGCTTTGGATTTTTATTGATAAAACAACAAATTCTTTATGAATATGATTTACAGGTGAGTTGTAAAAGACAAGATCATGCAAGGAATTTTGGAAAAGTGGCATGTTGCATTATTTTAGATACATTATACATTTTAAAAAATAATGAATTACAATGGTTATAATAAATATAAATGTAGTTGAGTGAACACACTCCAAAAGCAAAGTCCTATGTTATGGACTAAGGTGTGTTAACCTCACATGTGCTGATATAAACATTTTAAATCTTCTTTGTCAAGCTGAAGGTTTTAGTTTCCTAAAAGATAGCCCAAGAGAATGGAAAGTGTGGATAAGGATCTCAAGGAATAACACATCTTGCTGAACACTCATCAAAGAACAGTCAAAAAGACATGTACAGAAAAGCCATCAACCACAACCTCAAGAATCTAATTAGAATTTAAGAAAAAAGTGTCAGTTATTTGGGAAGAAATAATCTGATTTACTTGTGTAAATTATCAGATGTCAGAAGAGAGTTGATAATTATTTTAAAAAATAGTGTGTTTAATGTTGGTGTTAGGGACTATAATGGCATGGTGTAGGAATAATTACTATAAACTTGACTTACATGAAAGTCGCTACTTGAATGCAGAAACAAAATATAAAAAGCAGAATTAGGAGAGTGGAGGGAGAATTCAAATTAAAAGAACCTTTGGAGAAATATATTCTAGGAGGAATAATTTCAAAAAAATCACATGGGACAGAAGCAATCTACCTTAGGAATGGGGAAATGTGAGCTGCATTATAGGTTTACCCATGTAAGTGTGAATATCACATCAGGATCATCTTAGTAAAAAGCTCCTTGACAAGAGGAACTGATAAGCACCACACATGATCCCTATGTCAAACAGTAACACGAATAACACAGACAAGACTAGAAAATCAGTATAAGAGAAATTCAGTCTGATGGTGGCATTTTTCAAGAAAGTTTAGATACAATCAGTCCTGATTGTTAAGCTCTTACCAATAACTAGTCAAAACTTAGCTATCAGTTTTCATAGTTTGCTTCATGGTTTCATAGTTTTCCTTAGTTATATAAACTCTTATTTCCCTTGATTACTTTTCAAATATTTTGTCTGTTGCCTTATTAAATCCTCCAACTATTTACTTAGTGAATGAATAAATTAACCAATAAGCAGCAGATTTTCATTTTCTTCTCTCATTAACTCTGAAGAGCCTGGTGTCACAAGTTTGTTCATTGAAGTTGACAAAATGTGGATTTGACCTGGCCTGATCCATGTATCACTACCTTCCTTCCTTTAGTATCTCTCATGGAACAAAGCATTTGATTAACTAAAACCATAAATTATATTACTGGCTGATTCCTCTCTAGCATACATATCTGCTCTATTACAACATCTAAGATTCCCCTTCATTCTTATCATCTTGACCTTAATCTTTAACCAAAATGCTGAATGTCACTAAACTAAAAGTTCGCCAGCACTTTGGAAAGTTTGGCTTTCTTTAAACTTTGCTTTCTGTGTTCTTCTCTATTTCAACCCATCATTTAATCAACCACTCATTATAAAAAAATCCTTTGGGTTTTATTGCCTTATCTCCAAACTTATTCTACAAGTTGTACCGTTTACTTAAACTAAACATTCACATTTGGTAATCACCATATGTTACAAGGAACTGTTTCCTCTCTGAGTAATTTAACCAGTTTTTAAATTTTAACTTTAAAGATCATTCTAATTACAATCTGGAGAACAGCTTAGGAAACAGTAATGCTGACAGTAAGAAAACTATTCTCACGATGGATGGAACAGGGGAGAAGAAAGATGAACAAAGGCAGAAATAGACTAGGAACAAAGACAATAAGACAGCTGAAGGATGGCTGAACCCCAGAATTAGGCTCCTTTCGTTTTTTTCTGAATTCACCTTTTTTCTTATATTTTTGACTCTTTGAACATGAACTTCCATGCTTTGTCAGAGTATTCAAAGAGATCGCAAAGTCCTTATTAGAAACAAATGAAGTAGATATAAGAGGCAATAATGGTACCCATGTGTATTTTGTCTTTGTTTTAGTGCCATTATTCTCACTCCATTCTGAGTTGAGTGTCCACGGAGATGGATTTATAGGCACAACACACTAGAGATTCATCTCTGATATTTCTAGTTTATATGACTTCTTTATTTGCTGGTATTGGTTTTAATTGCAACATTACCCCAATAACTGAGACATCCCATGAAATGACATTTTGGGGGATACATTTACATCCATATTATTAATCTGTTCTACATTTGATGGATGTAACAGTAAGTTTATAAATTATTATGTTGAAAATAAATGCCATTAAGAGGATTTTCTGCAGTATGTTCTATCAACATTGCTTTCATAAATTCATATCATTATTATGTTTCTTTGTATGCTTAGTCTCTCCACCTTTCCTCTCTTTCTCACTCTTTCTTCCTCTTCTTTCCTCAATTTTTCTTATCATCACCATACACATGTTTCATGATTTTGTATGACTTACTTTAAATAGCATTTTTTCACACAATGTGCTGGTATGCAGTGTACTTATAAAAGTATATAAGTGTTCATTGGGTGTCTATCAATCTTGATAATTTTCTTGAATCATACATTTTATAATTCCCTCAACTACTAATCTTTTATGAAACAGATTTAAAAGACAAAAACCCTCTTCTATGTTTTGGTTATTTATCTGTCATTCTTAGGAAATACTCTTTCATGCCTTTGTTATTGTGCTTATTTCACTCATGTCCAATTGTTTGGTGGTGATCTCAGATGGTTAAAAGTTGACAGATCTTTCATCCCAAACTGTAGATCACCAGTATACTGTCTCATAACTCTGGGTTCCTGGATGGGAATTGTGAATAAATGTTTAGATTATTCAAGATGAATGGAGACCACATGGCATCATTTGTTTTTTAAGTTCTTTCTCTTAGGCTATCAATGTCTACAGAAAATAATTTAGCTTCCTTCTCCTTACCATTAACACACACACTCACACACACACACACACACACACACACACACACACACACACACACACATACACACACACAAAAATATTGTTAGAAGCCAAATGGAGAGAAACAGGTGAACATTTTGTTTTTAATATGTAGAATTGATAAAATTTGTGTGGTAATTTGAATAGATGTCTTCCAATAGAATGAAAATGTTGTAGAAATACTCAATGACAAAAGACAGAGCTGCTTTGGCAAGGGAGAGGTGGAGTGAATTTTATTTAACACCCGGGCCCAGGGATCCAAACACAGAAAAAGGTCTTGGGCCACCCACCCCAGTTGACAAAGGAGTTTTATAGTCAGTACAGAGTAGGGTATGTGACATTATACATGCAAATTATCATAACCTAGCAGTAGGTTTCAGGAAATTCAGATACTCTACCCAGGTATTATCCTTATCTCACAGAACTTCAGAGCTCTGACAATTTCTCACCTCATGCAGTGAGATTGGCCATCTGGCAGACAAACATCAGTAGGATATAACAGTCAATATGGGGGAGATCTGGCAGACAAAGGATGTAACAGTGAATGCAGGGGGGGGCAGTAAGCTTATTCTCATATTCCGGTCTGCTCCAAGAAAAAGTTTATTAAAGATTGTGAATTGTCTCCAGTCTTCTGGCTGGAGGAGGTATCACTTTGGCCTGGCATCCTGGGGTCTGGCCCTTAGGTATTTCTAAATGGGATGCAAAATTCCAGGGATACATATGCAAAGAACAGCCAGAGCTCAAGTCTAGCAATCCTGCTATTTGTGAGTTACAGTGTGCTGTAAAGAGATTTTGCTTGCTTGCCTTGGGAGGTGCTGGGTCTCTGTCTCTCTGCTTGGATCTATGAAAAGGGGCCAGCCTTTTCCTTCATTTTTGGAACTTCATCTGGATCTGTTATTTCAATAAATATTTTCTGCCCCAAATTGTGCCTGGTTTGGAGATTCATCCTAGAGGCATGTGACTTACTACAACAATTTGACTTCATTGTTCTACCTGTAGTTCAGTGCCCTGCCACACTTGAAGTGAATTCTGACAGGTCACTAATCCAGCCTCTATGATTTAAAGTAACAAAGGCATCAAAGTCTGTTCTCTGACAAAAATGTTTTGGATCTGGCAGTTTTCTTTTTAGTTTCTTTCTCTTTCTCCACCATGCTCTGAGTTCTTTAAGCCTCCTCCTTGTTAGCATCATGGTTTCAGTTCTATCATTTCTGTTATGCCAGTGCTCACATATTTCTGCATATTTTTCTATATTTATTGAAAATGACAGTTTTTAAAATTTGACATTCATTTATGTGACCAAGACTTCATCTTTGCAGATGCTTAACTTTTTAAAATCTAGGTTTCTAGTAATATAATTTTAATGTTTAGGGTTTTGAGGTAGGCTGTTTATAGATACTGACTTCATTTTCTCCCTCTAGGCCTGTGATGGTTCAGGAAATCTCCATAAACTCCCTCCCCTTGAGTGGGAGTTATCTCTAGCCAGAGCTCAAACCTAGATTCTAAAAACTGATTGGTCAGGTATAGACCAATCAGGTATCTCTCTGACTTACCTGGTGAAAATTTTTAAAGCTTCCCTAAAACAAAAGCCAGTCACCCTTCCACATGGTGTCCTAGAAAGAGGACTTTCATTTTCCAGGTAAGGGCCCTCATTGGGTGAGGGGGACTCAAGATCTCCCTACATGAACCTTTTTTCTCATGATGGGAGCCCTCTATTATCTTTCTTTTCCTGCCCTTTTATTTAAACAGCATAGATTTTGACTAAAACCTCTCCCACGTGTTCTCCCCACACTGGTGGCTGGAATACTGTGTAACTCCCCATGTTCCCTTAAATAATAAAGTATCCCACTATACCGTAATATCTGATTTTCTATGATTTTAATTCTTTAACTTTGTAGACAAGAAATCAGATACTCCTTAAATTTTGAGGTGCATTGGAATTTTTGCAGGGCATTATCTAAATTCTAATCCTCAGCTCACTCCGCTACAGGCCAAAATCTTGGAGATGCATTTTCCATGAAATAAAGTTTCAAGAAAATTAAATACAAAGTGTTTCTAAGAAGGTGACCAACAAAAGCAGTGATCTAAGTTAGGGAAACATAATGCAAACAGAGTGGCAATAGTAAGTACACCGATTGTAAATCCAGAGAATGCAAGCTGAAGTCTTTGTACCAAAAGCTTGATAATTATTGTAATCTTAGTGATTAAATATTCTTTAAATATTACACTACTGAGAACATAATGATCTTGTAGCATTTTCTTCTTAATATAAAATGAGTACATGTCTATAAGTACAGTGTGATAATTCAGTACATGTAGGTCATGACCAGATCAGAGTAATTCAAACATACAACTCTTCAAACAATTATCATTTAGCATCCCAAACTCTTATCTATGAACTATTTAAAATACACAAGTACTCTTTGTCAGCCTCACTAATCATTATTTTTATCAAAATTCATATTGATAATCATTCCACATCTTTCCATACCCCTTTGAATATACCTCCCTAGCTGTGGCAAGTCCTCTTCTATTCTTTTTTCTATGACATTAGCTTTTAGCTTGTACTAAAAAAAATTAAATAAATAAAAGGACACATTAGTGGTCATTGTGATTAATTTTATAATAATTCTCACAAAATACATGAATATTACTAGAATACTTATGCTTTGAGTAGAGTACATGAAAAGTTTGGAAATGACCCTAGAAAAGAGCATTTAGGATTTTGTCATTTCCTTGCTGAATAAAAATATTGTTAGATCTTCAATCATAAACTCAGACTACTACTATTGATAAGAACTGAATAATCTCCAACCTGGATTAATGCAGTAGCTTCTGACCTAGTCTTTGTATCTGACCATATCTATTTTAAACTATTTTGATAATTATAGATATAAAATCTTCATAAAACAATAGTGTTCAAGAGTTCAGAAACACTGTGTTTTGCTGATCTGTTAAGAGAGGTTAGCCTGAGGCCTAGGGGCTTGTTTATATATGACATAAGCAGTTGCACATTTTCTATAGTCTCATAGTTGTAGTTTTTGTCTTTTTCATCTTGAAATGTCTAAATCCTTGAATAACAAAGTGGACTCACATCTTCAGGTTTCCCAGGGCTTGGCAAATTATGTAACTGCTCTTGATACTATTACACAACAGTCCTGTAAGAATGCAATTATATGACACGAATAATGTGCTCAGTGCAATTTCCTGTGAATAGACATCCCTGAATATATACCAGCTATCAGCCTCATAGGAAAGTAATTCTTATGACTGTTGCTGTTAGCGTTAGAGTCAAATGACTTTATTAAATAACAATCATATCAAGCTCATTATTCACTTTTTTACAAAAATGGAAGTGTTCATTTTTATATGTTATATGCTAGGAAATATGTTACAATTACCGTTTATCAGTATTCTCTATTAGACCATAAAAAATTAAAAGAAAGCTTATCATCTTCATTTTAATAGTCTTTCTGTTGCTTCCCAAATACAGTTACTACACAATTATTTGTTGAAAAAGTAAATGAATATTTTTGAAATGTTGTAAGTTATAATGTCATATAAAATTGAAACACCTTCTAACTCATTTCAAAATTACATGTTATATGCCTACTATCTTTTAATTTGATTCTGATCACCTGTCTATTTCCTTGGGAGATATTTCTAAAAGAAAGTCTTTTAAAATTTAGTAAGTTATCACACATATTATATTTGTCAGGAAGCTAGATGAAATTCTCAAATTTTCCTCATTCAATATTGACAGTTTACAATGCAGTAGGCCACTGAACCAGTTGCATTATCTTGAAATTTTTTTTTTTAATTATCCCACTGGAAACACATTACTTCTACTAATAGCATGATGTCATGGTGTCCAATGATACATGAAATTTAAGTAATTATAAATTTTAGATATCCCTTGCCACAGCGTACAAACAGCAAGTTATAATTATGCTTAGTCTTTTGAGAAGGCTCCAGTCACAACGAGGAATGACTAAAAGGTCTTTTTAACTTAAAGGCGTTTTCTCTTTAGAAACTCACCTTTAATTATAATGTCTCAACTAAGGAAACAGGCCCAATAAACTGAATGCTATTTGGAAATCAAGTTTATCAAAGAAATTAGAGAATATTTACAAGAAATTGGAATATTTCTACAGGTTTTCTGACTCCATCTGCGCCACATGTCACAAGATAGTGATATTTGTAAGACTGTGGTGATTTGAATGTGATTGCAAGTGCCCCATAAGCGGAGTTATTTTTAAT
>PVHP010007191.1:0-58282 GCA_004024765.1 Zapus hudsonius
GTCTACAGATGACACAGAATATGGAGCCTGAAAGTAAACCCCCACATCCACAGCCAGGGTATTTTCAACAAAGGTGCTACATTGTGCACACACCGAAGGAAAGTCTGTGTTAAATTTTGTTTAGAGCTTTAGCACTCATCAGTTACAAGGAACAACTCAAAATTGATTAAAGACATACCATTTGAGCCAACCTGAGACTACAAACTGAATTCCAGGTCAGCCTTAGTTAGAGTGAGACTCTACCTCAAAAAAACCCAAAAAAATAAAAAAAAATGATTAAAGACATAAATATAAGACTGGAAGCCATGAACCCACTTGAATAAAATGTAAGGAAAATGTTTCAAGAACTGGAATGGCAAAGATTTTTTGAACAAAATTCTAAAGCCCAGGATCTAAAAAAAACAATAGTAGACAAATGACATTACATAAAGCTAAAAGGCTTTCTCACAGAAAAGTGCATAAAGGAGTACAGAGAAAGCTTACAGAATGGGATAAAATATGTGCAATATATACATTAGACAAGGATTTGGTTTCCAGAGCATATTAGTGTATGAGTCAGGGTTCTCCAAAGAAACAGAAACAACAGAATGAATTGTATTAAGAGGGGAGGGGGATTTATTGCATTAGCTTATGGCATTCCCACAACAGCAGTCTGCAAGCCCGAGAGTCAAGGAATTGGTAGCTGCTCAATCCACAGGGCTGGATGCCTCAGCAGTCCCAATCCAGCACTGAAGGCCTGAAGGCTTTCTGGGGAGTTGCTGGTCTTTAGTCTAGGCTGGAAGGCTGAGGAAACTTCATTTCAATGTCCACTAAGAGATGCATGACAAGCACTGGCAGCCAGGCAGGCAGGGAGGCAGTAGGAGAGAGAGATTTCCTTCTTGTTTATATAGAGTTAGGGCTGGGTTTTGCGACCCTTTCCCACACTTGTTAATTTACTGAGTCTCTGGAATTTCCTTCCTGCACTGCCCACCCAGGAAAAGATGTTTGTCTCTAGCTCCCCTGAGCTTCCTTACATCCTGTCCCCTACTGAGAGAGCTGCCTTCCTATAAACAAATTTAGAGAGCCACCCAAGATTACTAAACAGGTCAAGTTGACAACAAAACTTAACCATCACAATTAGAAATTCAAAATTCCCTCAATAATAAAGAAGCAACCTGTTTATACACTGAGCAATATATTATAATATATGAAAATAATATTCTCAATGAGAAAATATGATTAGCCAACAAATACATTTAAAAAGTGTTCAACATCATAATGTTCCATCAGAAAAATGTAAATCGAAATCAAAATACTCTATCACATTATTCTGATAAGAATGGCTAATATCAAGACTAAAGATCCCACATTGAACATCAATAACTCCACTGAGGAAGGCCTTCAGGGAAATGCAGATTGGGGAAGAGGAGATATAACCTATGTAAAAAATAATAGTTGAAATTGAAAAATAACTATTTAAAAAATATAAACAAGAATTTCCAAAGAGACTAATAATAGCAAGTGCTGGTAAGGATATGGAGAAATGTTTATACTGGTAATTATTAATGGTGACAACTCAAACTGAAGATAATAGGGATGCCCATCAAAGGTAAAGTGGACATAAAAGTTGTATGTAAATTTGGCCTGGCTGGTCAGTCTTAAGGCTTGCCAGGTCTATTGCTGTTTACCACCATTGATGACTCTTTCTCCCAAAGGGATGCATGCAGTCATATCCTTTTTCAGCTTTCTGTCAGCTGGTTAACAGGGAAGAGGTTTCCAGCTTAGCTCCAGCTTGATTTCTTAGTGACCTGCAGCCTAAGCATGTGTGGTCTTCAGCAATAGGGTATTACCATCTCATTCTGGTGGGAAACCAAGAGCCTTGGCAATGGCCTGTAATGTTCTGGGAGCCTCAGTCACCTTCCTGGCCAACACCTCACTGCATTGTATCCCATCCCTCATTTTTTTTAATTTTTCTATTAACAAAGGCCATTTCTCCCCTAGTAATCTGTTAATTTACTTACATATGTACAACACCCTCCCTTTAAGTCTCCCTTCTCCTCCCTCCCTTATAGACCCTGTCTAGCTTTCTGGCCTCTACTACTGACTTTTACTCCAACTCACATGCAAGTCTAAACATTTATAGCTAGGACCCACATATGAGAAGGAATATGTGGTGTTTGGCTTTCTGGGCCTGAATTACCTCATTTAGTATAATCCTTTCCAGATCCATCAATTTCCCTGCAAATTTCATAATTTCATTCAGGGACTATTGTGGAAGAGGTGGTGGAAAGATTGTAAGAGCCAAAGGAAGGGTAGGACTGCTTACAACACAAGCTTCTAGACACAAAATGGCCTTGATATTCATGACTTCACAGTGCCTGATAATACCTATACATGACCTTTATAATAGGCGGAAAAGATGACACTGAAACAAAATAGAGACTCATGAGAGGGGGAGATTATATGAAGGAGAATGGGGAGGGAATTTAATGGTTTATTGTCTATAATTATGAAAGCTATCAATAAAAAAGTTTTTTAAGTTGTATGTTCAATTCATGCCACAATTTATTTTGTAATGCAATGAAATGAACAACATATATAATAATTTAGATGTAATTTTGAATGAAACAAACCAAGCATAGACATGTAAACATTTTTTAATTTCTTTTACCTAAAATTTAGCCACATGCAAAGACCAAACTATTGTAATGAAAGGCTAAACAGTCCTTCTTAGCAGGGGGGCATGTAATAGAATTTGGGAGGGGAACTGGCATAGAGAGCCTCTTTCTTGATTTGGGTAGTGGTTATTCAGGAAACCACTTTGCAATATTTAATCTGGGCACTTTTCTAATATCTTGTATACTTTACAGTAATAATATTTAAAAATATCCAGATGGAACTAGAATAAATCTGAGGCCAAATGTAAATATTTAGAATCTAAATAATAGAATTCGCAAGTAAAATGGCCATGTTATGTTCAGACAAGAAATCTCCACAGTGTCCCTGCCCACCCTCTGGCTCTTATATTCTTTCCACTTCTCTTCTGCTTCCCGATCCTTAGGGGTAGTATGATATAACGGACCTATCTAGCAATGAACACTCAGTAGACACTTCTTTTCAGTAGTTTGACCACTTACGGGACTGCCTACTGCAAACAGGAAGATTTTCTGCCAAAGGCCAAGAGCAACACTAATCAGTGGGAATAAACAAATATGTAGAAGACAGTTTAACAATATATTTGTTTGGCAAAACTGTATTAGTAAGGTTCCCCCTTAGTGCCAGTGGTATCTCAACATTGGGCTTTTGACCTGCCTTATGGTATTAGGAATGAATTCCTACTTGTAGAACTGGCATCCAGTCAGAAAGCAGCTGGTTACCGTAGCATTCAAGCTACTATTGCACCAATGGAGACCTCTTGCCTGGCAGGTGTGTGTGGTGGCACACAGGGTTCACCTCTGGGTGAAGCCATTGATGACTTTTCTCCCCAGTATCCTGCAAGGCACCTTCCATCATTATGAAAACTCTCTGGTAGGGGCAGGTATTCTAATTTCATTCAAGCTTGAATTGTCTACACCCTGCATTCAGAGGATGTAGAGTCTTTAGCACTGGGGTCTTACTGCTCCATTATAGTGGGTACCCAAGAGCAACGACAACAGCCTGTACTGTTATGGATGCCTCTGAGACTTCCATGACCAACTCATAGTGAGATAGCCCACATTTGGAACTGTTACTTTCATTTAATAAATAACCCATGGTTTCGGGGACCAGCACTATCCATCTATTCATTCTCTTTAAGTTATATTTTAAATTATCTCATAAGGTAGATTTCCATATTTTTTCTTTTCTCCTATATTTTGATTAACACTCCCACTCCATTTTTTACTCCCTTACCCTCTTTCCTGCTTAATACATTCGATCCCTAGTTTTTTGGGGTTTTTTTTTGGGGGGACAGATAGACAGGCAAGCAGGCAGGTAAGAAAGATGATGATAGGAATACCTTCTTTTGATGCATAAAAATATTTCATAGTAAACAGTTTACAGTCTCTCTTATGCTCTAATAAAGCTGTATCAGTGGGACCCATAGCAGAAGCCAACAAATCAGCTGATCAGATAAGGCGGATGTTGACTTAGAATATGGATACGGTGAGAAGATAGTTCTACTTTAAAAATGATAGTATCACATCTTTATTTTGTTCTAGGTATCCTTAGATTCGTTGTCACAAGGAGGACACGCACACACGATGAATTGATGGGCCAGATGTTCTTGCATTCTGAATTTTAATTTGGATTTCCTTGATCTTTATGTGCTGCTGGAATGGGTTACCAAGCATTCGTTTCATTTGATGGGATGGCCTGAGAAACTGGGTTCAAAAGAGAATCACACAAATGGTCTTAAGGCACACAACTAAGGAGGGTGAAGCCTGCTTTGGGCATCCCTGCACACTCCATCCTCGTCTATCCCTGGAATCAATGGCAGCTTTCAGAAACCTCTAGCATTTGGGCTGGGAAGCACTTGGCCTGCCTTGCTCTCTCTTTGGGAGCCTCCTCTGAGCCATGAGGAAAGTGTGATATACTGGGTGCAGTGGAGGTTAAGTATCCATTTCCTCTGACTTTTTGCTTCTAAGTTGTGGCTGTCCCTGAGCAGCCTTTTGACTTGAGCCCTCTCTGCTCTCCTGAAGGCTCAGGCTGTGAGGCCGCTGCTGATCTAGAAATTTAAAGGTTCATTTGCAGGGAGGAGAGTCTTTGCTGATGTGAGGAACAGCCTGTGAGAGTAGTGGTCACATGAGGGGGGTCCAAAGCTGTAACGTGTGAATGATAGCTTCATCAACCTCATAATCCCTAGGGATCCACCACCTACACAGGGGTTCCTTCCTGGCAAATGCCCCACCAGATGTGAAAATTATTAAATGTATTTGGCTGGAGTGGCTGGGGTCACTTCTCTTTTTTAAAAAAATTTCTCTGCCCCATTTTTATCACCATTTATATTTCTGCTTTTACATTAGTCGTATCTACAGAATGTCTGGCATGATAATCAAGGTAGAGAGAAGGCACCTACCATGGCCTGAGTCCTAGAGTGGATACTTCAGGGCTTCCTCGGGAATGGTGGCATTTTGCATGAGCCATATCCATGGGCAAGGGATGTTTATTTCTCTAATAATTTAGCAGCCCACACTTAGAAAAAAAGAGAGTTGGCTGAGAAAATTTCCACAGCTGGTCAGGGGATGGGTTTACAAAACAACATACTTAAGTTGTCACAGAACTCATTTTTCCTCTCCATCCCCCACCCCTGTTGGATTGTATTCACTGAGGTTTAAGGTCTATAGGAGAAAGTATGAGGAAGTTGAATTAATGATAGGTTTGAAGTCTTCAACTACAGGTTTCACAAATGAAGACTCCATCATAAGTACTGTCTATTTTGCATACATGCATTTATATACCACATATATTCACAATATGAATGAATAGTGAAATTATATATATATGGAGAGAGTGAGAGATAGAGATAGAGAGAGAGAGAGATAGAGAGAGAGAGATTTGGATATCCTAAGTAGTGCTTCACTTGCCTGTGTTGGCTCTGTAATCTCTAACTCTGCTATTCTTTTAAGCCTCTGCTATGACTTAATTCATACAATTTCTAGGATCCCAACATCAAGACCCATTTGTTTGTGAACAAGTCACTTTCACTAACACAATGTATTGTTTTACAGTTTTCATATTTATACACATGACTCCCCCCTTCTTAGCACAGATAATTATTTCTTTCCTTTCAGTTGTTAGGAAGAAAATATTCTTTGAAAATTATGGTTTTCCAGGTTTTAGGTGTAGGAACTAGAACTCGAGTCTCACTTCTACTTTTGTGGTTATTCCTGATTTATCTTGATGCATAGTTCTGTTGGTCAGGACTGAGGTGGAAATCTCCAGGGTTTCAGTCGATTTAGAAGCCACCAGCCTTTCAGAGCAGTATTTTTCTCCTCAATGTTTAGGGTCCAGATGACCAGGAACAGAAATGTTCTTCAGGAGAAGGGCTTATTGTTAAGGTTTCAGCTCTTGGGTTCCATTTTAAGCCTACCAATTCAACTTCTTAGGGATGGGATTCCACTCTGAGTCTTTCTCTTTGGAGGTAGCTAGCACAGAGGAGATGCACACTCACCATTGGTTCTGAGGAGCAGTGGTTAGGCTACCACATCACCAGCAAGAGATGCTGCCTCATCTGTCTTCTGCACTTCTGGGGCTCTGACTGCTCGGGTGGAATGGGTCACAGTCATTATCCATCCCTGAAGATTCCCATTTGGAATTTGATCCATTAGCCAGAAATTCTTTCCTCATCCCGCCCAACAACGCAGGATATTTTTTCCAGACTAGCCCAGAGGAAAAGCCAGTCATTGTTCTCATTTTGACTAATTGGAGACAGTCTGGCCACAAACATCCCCTTTGTGCCTTTTTCCTTCTACTGGGATTGGGTTGGGTTGCCTAGAGCCTGCTGGAGGGAGGCCGGTTGGGAGCCAGAGGAGAATAATTACAACTGCACCGCCTTCTGTCAGTAAATCCTGAGTGGAATGCTGAGATGAACAATGGGAAAGGTCTCCACTGTCCTTGGGAACATTTCTGCTATTGTCCTAAGCCAAGGACTTGAGTGTCAAATGAGATTCATTTATGTCTGTACTTTTCCACAATTTTTTGAAATTTTGTATGGTCTGTGAAGTGATTGCAATTTCCTTATAATCTGGCAGTTGGCTGCCCTCAATTTGTTTCAGCTAGTCTGGGATTCTTTGGGTAACTTGAGTGACTACAATTAGGAAAGTCTCTTGTTTCCTTTTACTTTCTTGGAGAAGGTAAGTCATTGTTTCCAAGAGCCAGACAAGAACCCCAAGTTTTCTACCAGCAGATGTAAGTTTTCCTTGTGTGGTGGGACAGAGTTACTTTGAAATCTGTCTCCAAGTATGGATCCTATGCACACAGAGTAATTTTAAAGATTTACGGAGCATTATTTTATCCCAGACTATGCAGTAATGGTTTTCGTGCATTTTTTCTTCACCTCCCGAATGTGCCCTGTCGATTTAGTACTACTATAATTCCCACCTTACAGATGAGCTGACAGACTCAGATAGCTGAAATCAAACAGGCAAGTATCTGAATGGATGGAAATGAGTTGAACCATATTCCTCCTCCTCCTCCTCCTCCTCCTCCTCCTCCTCTTCCTCCTACTCCTCTTCCTTCTCCTCCTCCTGTTCCTCCTCCTCCTCCTCCTTTTTCTTCTTCTTCTTCTTCTCCTCCTCCTCCTCCTCCTCCTCCTCCTCCTCCTTCTTCTTCTTCTTCTTCTTCTTCTTCTTCTTCTTCTTCTTCTTCTTCTTCCTCTTCCTCTTCCTCTTCCTCTTTCTTCTTCTTCTTCTTCTTCTTCTTCTTCTTCTTCTTCTTCTTCTTCTTCTTCTTCTTCTTTGCTGCAATCTATCTCTTCTTGTCATATACATTTTTTTCAATAACATAACCTACCCAGCTTTCAGTATCTTTAATTTTTAAGATGAGAATACTCTGTGTTGTTGTTACAGTGGCCATCAAGTACATTCTATGGGTGCACTTGCTTTTAGCTGATAGCAGAGACAGTCGGGGAAATAGCAGGATTTGTTGACAGTAATGACTACAAGGTCCTAATGGAGAGCAAGTCTGTAATAACTAACATGCCTTTCCAAAAATCTCTGTAAGATGCTAGCAGTAAAGGAATAAATGTGTGGTTTTTTTTTAATTGGTGTATATCCATTTGTCATAGTCAGCCCACAAGCCGCTGGGATGAATCTTCAAACCAGGCACAATTTGGGGGAGGAAAGTATTTATTGAAACTGCAGATTAAAGAGAAGTTCCATAACAGTGAAAGAGGTCCAAGCAGAGAGAAAAACCCATCACCTATACCACGCACATAATAGCAAACAGGTAGGAGGGCCAAGGAGAGAATTTCTTCCCCTTTATGTAGCCTTAGGGTGGGGTCTTACAACCCTTCCCCAGATTTAATGGCTTCCTGAGTCTCTGGAATTTCCTTCCTGCACTGCCCACACTTAAAAGGATGTTTAGTTCTAGCTTCTCTGAGCTTCTTTACGTCCTTCCCCTTGCTGAGAGGTTGCCTTCCTGTAAACATCCTCAGAGACCACCCAAGATAATTAAAAAGATCCAAGTTGACAACAAAACCTAACCATCACACCATTGTACATAATGCTAGATTTACACCATGTTACTTGACGAGAGTCACTCTCCTTTCCTCCCTTTCCTCTCTTTCCTCCTCCACCTCTTTGCACTCCCACTGGACTCCTTCCTTTCTTGGGTCTCCCTTCTGCTCTCCTATCATATATGATTTATAATATCTCCCGTTGCAAACCTTTTTAGCAAGACCTATAATTTCATTCTTTATGGCTGAATAAAACCTTTCTGATCCTATATACCACATTTTAAGACATTCATCTATCTGTTGGTAGCTATCTGCTGTTGGGAATAATGTTGCCATAAGCACAGATGTACGAGGCTGTCTGGGTAGGTTGACTTAAACATCCTCTGGGTGTATACCTAGAAGTAATATAACCAGGTCATATGGGAATGATACTTTTGGTTCTTTGAGGGACTTTCGTATTGACTTCTATACTAGCTGGACTTATTTACATTCCTATCATCAGTGTGTAACTTTTCCATATGTCTAATATCCTCCCAAACATTTGTTATTGTTTTCTTTTTTCCATTTTTTGTATGTGTATAATTGTGTGCATATATTTGCACATGTTCATGTGTAGGTCCACATGCATGCATGTATGAATGCTGTAGAGGTCAAAGGACAACCTCAGGTGTGCTTCATTAGGCACCATATCTACCTTTTGTTTAGACTACAGCTCTCCAAGTAGGCAAGATTGACTGGCCAGTGAGTCCCGAGAATCTTCCTGCCTGTCTCCCAGCATTGACCTTATAAACCCTGTCAGCCATTACATGCCCACATTTATTTTTTCCCATTTTTATTGTCAATAATTAGATACATTGTATGAGCAAGTCTTATGATGGTACCCCCATTTCCCTCCTCCCTGTCCCCAACCTGCTGGGGGCCCTCCTAAGTGGGTCTGCTGGACCAGTCCAGGGGATAGGGGGTTGTGGATTGTACAAGAAGTAGCCAGTTTTTCTTTCTTTTTTTTTTCCCTTGTGTGCTGTTACTGGGGGGTGGGGCACAATAACTCTGGATATTTTTTACCCACCATGGCTTTTACAATCTTTCCGCCCCCTCTTCCACTCAGATCTCTGAGTCATGGTGGATGAGTTTTAGGTCTGTTTTACTGTTGAAGTCTTAAGAGTCTCTGGATTTCTGCTTTGGATTGTGTTGGGTATCCTCAGTATTTGTCTCTATTATCCTTTCTCAGGTTATCTGACTTGCTGTGCAGGTAGGTCTCTTGCTCATCTCACTACTTCCTAAAAGGTTCTGTTTCAACTCCATATCAAAAGTTAGGGGTGGTTCATTTCCTGCCTGGGTGACAGGCAACATCACAGGTCCTATTGTCCATGGTTCTCGCTGGCTTCTGAAACATACAAACAGAATCTCCAACAGAGAGTGAGAACAGTATAGGTTAAATGAGATAAAAGTTGTTAATTTGGTTAATCCAGAATGGTAACCAGTCCCCAGATGGTATTGTGTATAGTGCTGGGAGGCATTACATGAGCTGTCAGGGGAAAATTACCAAAGATATTCTGAGAAAGCAGAGGTCACTGTTCTAGAGCACCGAATGATACTAGGAGAATGCTGAAGGCACTATCATGTGGTAGAGACAAGAAGTGCTCTTCCATGCAATAGTGGTGCTAAACCTAGGTGGGTAATCAGCAGCTTGCTAATTGGCTAAGAGAGCCACACATTGGTAGGTAACCCTTAACTGGAACTGGGATCCATGGTAAACTTATATGAGAACCAAGAACCTGGGCTCCAAGGGATAGCCCCCACTGACCAGAGATCTACAGAGAGGCTATACCCACTTTTATTTATTTTTTTTAAATGTAGGTTCTGGGGATCAAACTCAGGTCCTCATACTTGCATGATAAACACTTTACTGAGCAGCCCTGTTACTTGTTTGCTTTATGATAAAATCATTTTAATTGAGGTGAGATGGATCTTAACACAGTTTAAATTTGCATTTTCTATTGCATGTGTTGCTATTTTTTTGAGAATTGTCTCTATATTGCATTAGACCATTAATTGATTGGGTTGCTTGGGATAGTTTTTTGAGTTCTCTATATATTTCATATATTAATTATTAATGTAAAATCTAAAATTATTAGAGAAAACATTTCAGGATATAGGCAAAGGTAAGGACTTTCTGAATAGATATAGAATTAATATCAAGAATTGACAAATGGGTTTGCATGCAATTGAAAAGCTTCTTTACAACAAAAGAAGCAGTTAAGTAATGAGAGAGTCTACAGAATAGGTAAAAGTCTTTACTAGCTATACACCTGGTACAGAAATAAGTGTTTTAGCAGATTGCTTCCATAGCCAAATAGGTTTGTGAAATTCTGTTAATAAAAGTCAAATTACAAGGCATCTAATTATAATTAACATGCATTCATTTAGTTTTTTTTCCTGAACAAAATGTTAGAAAACTTTATCTATTGAAAATATCATTGGATTTGGAGTAAGGTCAACATTGAAGACACACCACCATTGTAGGTTACTTAACCTCTTGGAATAAAGTCTCTTAATCTATGAAATGGGCTTTGCATTACCAGTATTACTATGCTATAAGAAATAATATAGAAATATTGAAGGGTATAAATTTTAAAATACTAAATTGTCAGGCTTTTGGCTTCCATACCTTCTTGTACAATATTTCTATTCATTGGTGATTGGTTCATTAATAACTGCAGACCAAACACCTTAGGACATATAGAGTGGGAAGTCAATGTCCCCCCAAAATAGGCAGGATGAAGGATATGTTTGGACACATATTTTATCATTCTTCCTTTATGAGGTATTCTTGTATTAATATGATGTAGAAGATGATACCTAATTTATAAAAGATGAAAGAGAATTGCCGGCCGTGGTGGCACACGCCTTTAATCCCAGCACTCAGGAGGCAGAGGTAGGAGGATCACCATGAGTTCAAGGCCACCCTGAGACTACATAGTGAATTCCAGGTCAGTCTGGGCTAGAGTAGACCCTACCTCGAAAAACAAAAACAAAAAACAAACAAACAAACAAACAAAAGATGACAGAGAATTATTTGCGAAAGTAAAGAATATTTTGAAACAGAAAATTTGAAGAAAGAATTCAGTTCTCATGTTTCAGCCAATAGAACACTGTTAGTGAATTACAATTACATTTTAGGGTTATTCACCTCCATTATGATGGTGAAAATATATTATTTTGGCTACATGAATGTCCAATAGAAAATTAGTATGTTTCATATATGAGGCTGTAAATGTTCTGAATGAAATTTATACCTTTATAAATTTAATCAAAGCAGCCAAATAATCTAGATAGAAAAAGGAAGGCGGTAACCCATCCATAAGTGACTTAAAGACACCATTTGATGTTTAAGACATCTGGATGCTTATAAAGCCCTTATTAGTCAATTATATTTGGTAATTGTGTCTAGCCACTTGAAAACATCTGGATGATTGAATGTTCACCCAGATGCTCATTCTTGAATAGATTTTTGGCAACTATAAAATATAATTTTCCAGTTGCTTGGATCTGAATTTTGCTGAGATTTTAAAACTCTGAGTTGAACAGTTGTTTTGCGTCTATGCTATTGGACTAATCAACTAAGAACAGGCTCGAGAACAGACTAGTGCCAGCATTCCAAACTCTCCTACGTTACTAAATGTTGGCATTATTCCTTTTTAGAGTCTACTTGGTAATATTGAACAAATGAATACAACCCTTTATAGAGGCTTCGAGGAGAACTGTGAACCTATGACCGGCTGATGCCTAGATTTCAGACTTTTAGATCATTAGGAAAGGGTCTAATGACACTAGGTCTTATGCCTAGAGAGCTGCAGAACAAAATGAGTATTATGTTAGCTGCTGAATTTTTAGTAACATTTTTTGAAGCAATCTGAAAGATCCATCATTTTTAAATACTCTGAAGGACATTAGATGTCTTCATAAGTTACACCTTTAAACTTATGAAATTGAAGTTGGATTCAAAATAGAATACAACTAGAGTAAATAATTTGAGAATATCTTATTTAGCTTAACTATCTTTTTTTAGGCTCTTCTCTCCCTATTTTACTCCCCATCTCTCTTCCACTATTCATATCTTTCTCCTAAGTAGTTTTATTTAGTCTTTATTTCAGTTAGAGTTCTTGCATATATATACATATAATTTTATTCATATATATTCACATATATTCATATATATATGATGCAATTATTTCTTTTGCTAGAGTCCTTAGGGCTTCTTCAAGGATCATCAAACAGTAGTTGGAAAAACAGGATATAAATTTTTATTTTACTACAATTCTTTTCTCCATTTTCATCCTTTGTATATTTATTTAAAGAATTTTTATTTATTTGAACATGCGTATTTTCATATGTGTGTTCCAGGGTTTCTTGAAAATGAATGCAGATCTGACTTTTTCTGTGGCTCCAGTCTTGCTGAAACACACACACACACACACACACACACACACACACACATAAACATATACATATATATAAAATCCGTGTGTGTATGTGTTGGTTTGAATCAGTTTTATTTTGGCTTACGGTCTCAAGGAGAAGTTTCAGGATGTCAGGGAAAGGATGGCAGAGCAGAACCTGGACATCACATCTTTCCACATTTGGCAAGAAGTAGCAAGAGTGAGCTGAACTCTGGCAAAGGGGAAGCTGCCTCTAATTCTTTGAAACCCACTTCCAGCAATATGTCTCTTCCAATAAGGCTCCACTTCTCAAATTATTACTAATTACTAGCCAAGAACCAAATATTCAGAGCATATGAGGTTATGGGGGAAACTTTACCCTCAAGCCACCACAGTGAGGATACACAAACATGAATCTGCATGGATGTGGGGGTCAGAGGACAAATTCAGGTATCATTTTCCAGGAACATTGTCATCCTCGTGACATGTGGTTGTTGTTGTTAGAGACAGGGTCTCTCATTGGCCCATAACTTGCCAAGTAGACTATACTGTCTGGTCAGCAGGCCCAAAGGATCCTCCTGTTTCCACCTCCCCAGCATTTGGGTTATAAGCTTAAACCACCCATTCCAACTTTTAGGTTAGCTTTGGTGTTGGAACTCAAGTCTTCATTCTTGCATGGCAAGCACTTTACCAACTGAGCTATATCCCCCGCTGATGTTTTTGTTTGTTTGTTTGAGGTAGGGTCTCACTCTAGCCCAGGCTGACCTAGAATTTACTATGTAGTCTCAGGCTGACCTCGAATTCAGAATGATTCTCCTACCTCTACCTCACGAGTGCTGGTATTAAAAGGCATGCACCACCATGCCCATCTCCCAGCTGATGTTTTAATATAACAGCAATGTTTTTTTCCCTCTGATGTTCTTTGTACTTTTTAAACTGGAATAGAAGTTATCAGTGGGTTTCAGTATTCCTTAGATCTTCCCTGTGAAGCTTCGTCTTAGTATAAGGACAGTCATTAAAGGTGAATTTACCTATGCTGTGATTCATGAGACAAGTAAATTCTCTTTACAAACTAAAATCATGGTGAAGACATTTGAATTGGCCCAGTGACTTCTAAAGTGGTACTATGAAAAAGAGTTATTACTGTGACTTAAACTCATCCACATCCTTCTCAATATGCTTCTTAGGGTTTCCTCTTTCCTTTTCCCTTGGCAATTCTGCATTCTATTTCTTGATTCCAGGTACATTCTGATCGCGGGGCTATGCACCTATTGCATTGTTGTCTGGATGGAGTTGAAGTCTTAGCCAGGGTCACTCGGTTGAAGAGGAATCTGTCTGACCTAATACTGCTGAGGTGCTGGTCATTTCCAAAAACAACCAGAGAGCAAGAATTCTGCTAACATGTTTCTCATCAATTTCAAGGTAAAGGTGTTACCTTGAATGGAGCTGCTGTGGCATCTCCTTTTATTTCCAAATGCCCTCATAAATATACTACCTTCTTTCTTAAAATATATTTAGGAAACTTTGTTGCAGATGCTTTGAAATTTGAAAAACCTACTAGCCTGTTTTGCTTTAGGTATATTATTGATCTGTGATTTTGGCAAAATAGCAAAGATGGTTTGAAAGCAGGAATGCATGTTTCAGAGGGCAGAGAAGGCTAGGCAGAGGCATATTGACAGGGCATATGTGTAATCTACGTTTGTTTTTGCAATGCTGGCAATTAAACCCAGGGCCTTATCCAGGCTAGGAAAGCACCATACCACTGAACCACATTCTCAGACCCCATAGTAATTTATGCGGTAACTCAGAACCAGTCAAGTCTTGAAGACTTACACAATAATTCCATGGTTGAAAAACATACCACCAAATTCTTTAAGCAAGTTGAAAGGAAGAGGAGGGAAACCATCTCAAACTTAATTCCAAGTTCAGACAGATAAATTCTTTGCAAGGAGATTTTTTTTATCTTCCTCCTTGAAATGTGTATATGAACAGATGTATCTAGAAACATATGAATCAATGATTTCAGGATTTTGAAAAATAAATGGCAACAGGCATATTTGGGAAGAACAGAACCTTTAGCATCATTGACAAGGCAATTGCTGTACCATTGTTTTCTTAAAGTCTCCCCCAGACTATTCTAAGTACACTGGGAACCCAGGGCAGTAACAGGAGTCAGACACAGAGAATTCTAGAAAAGCCCTGAAATTCTAGCTCAAGAAACACCAGGCTCAGGCAGCTAATTTCTTTGAAAGGCAACATTTTCACCTCCTCCTTAAAATGTTAAAAAAAAAAACAATTCAGAGCAGAAATTCATAAATCCTCCTTTTAATTAGTTTTCTTTTCTTTCACTATCTCATTTTCAGTCTCAAATATGTGGGCACTGTGGCAGAATAAAGTCACCTAAAACCATTTATGGATTTCGAGACATCTGTAATGATTCACATTGCTGTCACCCTAGAAGTAACACGTAACACATCTCCTCCACCCCCAACCTCTGGACAATTTCCAAATTATTTTCTCTGTGATCAGCGTTCAGTGTTTTTCTTATTATATATCTGAACCTAGATTTATTTCTGTTTATTTGTTTAGCCTTCACGAGCTCCTTCAATCTATGAATTTATAGTTTCCTACCAAATTTGAGAAGCTTTTATGTCTCTGTTTCTTTTTACCATTTTACCTTTCCTTCTCACCAATGAAACAAATGTCATCTTTCTCAAATCCAGAGGCCCCCCCTCCTGGGTATTTTCTTTTTGTTTTCTATATTAAATACCTCCCATTTAATCTTCAAGTTTTTGACTCACTCACCTCTTCTACTGAACCTATCTAGTGAGCTTTTTCAAAGTTGTAGTAGCTCATTATATTTATCAATTCTAATATTTCCATAGCTTCTTTGTTATATTTTCTATTTCTTTGATGTGACTTGCTGTTATTCCACTGACCTCAAGAATATTTCTAAGTGTTTTATAATATAGCATTTTTATAATAACTGCTTTACAGTCTTAGACAATTTCTCTGATCATATAGGTGCTAGTATTTATCAATCATTTTTTTGCATGCTATTTAAAATTTTTTCTGATTCTTGGGTTGAATTATTTTGGATATTATCTTAGATATTTTGTTATAGCATTGTGAGACATATAAATCCTGTAAAGATGTTGATAGTTGTGCTTTCTGTCAGCAATGAGAAACTAACTACAACAGAAATTGTTTCAATTTTCCCATTGCTCTTTCTATTAACTTGATTTGTTCTGTTTAACTTATTCATTTTCTGCGACTTCTTCTTTGTAGAACAGAAGTTCCATGACAACAATGACCTTTATCTTTCTAAAACAATTTTTATACATGCATATGTACTTTAATCATAATCCCCTCCCATTACCTTCTCTTGTCCTCCCCAGGCCCCTTCCACTGAACCTTATCTTCTTCCCAACACTCCCTCTTCTACATTGGTGTCATTTATTCTTGTGTGAGAGCCATTATGTTTAATTAGCGTTGTCTGCATGAGCATTGTTTATCAAAACACACCAGCAGCTATACCAATGCAGAAAATGTCTCCCAACTCACCATCCACCATTAACTGCCAGGGAGAGATGGAGGCCACATGCCCACCTCCATGACACAATATTTTGGGGGCCTTGTGCAGATTACAACAGTTACTGTGAAGTCATGAATGTGACATCTATGTCAGCCAGGGAACAATGTTCTACAGTGGTCTTTCCTATCCTCTGGCTGCCTGTCTATGTTTTTTTACCATTGTATTCTCATTGCCTATAACAGTGTCTGATATATAGGGGTGATGTGGTGTGTTTGTGTGTGTGTTAGCCCTGTGTTATGGATTTGTGGTGTGGTATGTGTGTGGTGTATGCGCATGTGTCCCATGCACACATACATGAAGGCCAGAGGAGAATATCAGGTGTCTTCCTCTCTAGTTCACCCATGTGTTTCCTTGAGACAAAGTCTCTCATTAGACACAGAAATGCATTTTTCATCAGGCTGGCTAACCATCAAGTCCCATAAAATTTCTGTTCTCTGCTTCCTATAAGGCTGGGGTTATAGTCTCCTAACTGATCAGTGGGTGTTTAGGGAAAATTAGGTTCTCTCAAGTCTTCATGCTTGGTAGTGAGTCCTCTTTCCCACTGAGCAATCTCCCCAACCTCTGATATATCGTTTCAATAAATATTTGCTAAATGAACAAATGCAGTTCTTAAAGTATGAGATTTGGCTTTGCATAGGTGTAGCAAAGGGAAGTGCTAACATTCATTTAGGCAGTGTGTAAACAAAAAAGGAGGAATAGCAATTCTTTGAAGTTTAGGGAATGATCAGTTTGTCTGGAACAGAGAGGGTTCATGTAACAGAAATACTGATAGTATGCAATGAGACTAGAAAGACAAGTTGAATCTACCTTGGTTAAAGACCATTAGAATAGGAAAAAAAATAAATTTTATTCAATGGGCTATGGGGAAGTATTAAGTTTTAAGCAGGTAAGTAATGAGACCAACATTACAATAATGTGTGATCGTTTTGGGGGCAGGGGGGAAGAAAATTAAGGCGGGGAGACTAAAGACTATCTACATTGAGGGGATCTAATTTAAGAGCATGAATCAAAAATGTGGCCATAGAAACAAAAAGGAAGTAATATAAATGAAACTCTTGAGGGATGGATGGATGAATTCAGAAAGAATGAAGAATACCATTAAAACAATAGCATGCCCTTTACCAAAAAGGGAAGGCAAGTTTTTCCTCAAGAATGCAGAAAGCGATTTTAGCAATATTTTCCTTTGAAATCACTGTTAATTTTGTCGACATCATGTGACAGATCAGTTTTCCATATCTGTTCCTTGGCTCTGTAAGCCTTGTGGCTGCAGGGCTCCGACCTTTCCTTAGTTGCCTGGCATCCAGTAAAGTTCTTAGCTGTCAAATTTCTCTCCAGGTGGCCTCCATAAATATCTCAACAGAATTTATTTTCTTTAATTTTCTTTGGCCTTACTTAAGAATTTGCTGATGGAGAGACTATTTGGAGGCTACTAGGGCCAAAGATGGATAGCCACATCTGCTGGTCATTTGGATTAATTATTACACCTGTGCCGTAAAGCTTCCATTCATAAAGAGGTGGTGAGGAGACCTAGTGCAGCCTAGACAGGACCTGCTCTCCTTCCCAACCTCCCTCCAGGTCAAGAGTATGCCTCCACTGCATGTTTTGATGCACCATCTTGCAGTACTGCAGGTTTCTGCCCTCGCTACCTCCTTGTCTAGTGTATGTATCACTTGATCCTTCCATTTCTCTGCTTCAAGCCTTCCCTCCCATTCTCCAGACTGAACTGTCTCTAATTTTATAACACCTAGGAGATTATAAAATCAAAAGTGTTCCTCTTTCCAGCTGCCCATCCCTTCTGGCTGAAGTAGAATCTTCTCAAACATTTTGCTTAAATTTCCCTCCAATGCCTTGACTGTTAAGCACGTGTCTGCCTTTGGTCTAATAATAGACTTCCAGAAGTTTACATGGTTTTCTGTTGTCTTTCTGAAAAAAAAATCAGAAACAAATGCTTCATGCTGGTCTTCAAGGCTGTCTACCAACCTCTCTCTCACATGGCTGTTCTTATTTATGATTGATCCTTGACCTACAATTACTTGTGCTACAGCTGAGTAAATCTGTGTGACCTCATTCTTTCCTGTTGGCTGCTTGAAACCTTAATTCTTCACAGCACCTCAGAACACTTTCACCTATTATTTTCATAAAGTTCCTTTGGGAAAAAAATCTTTGCCAGGAGTCATCCCAGGCACAGCCTTAGAACCAGTAAATGAGAAGTGCACACCCTAATGAGAAATGGTTGAGAATCCAGTGTGTGTAAGCCTAGAGTAGGTCCTGAAAATGAAGGAAGAAGGAAAAGAATCTTTGCACCTTTAACTTGGGCTCCTATTGATGAAAGAATACCAGCCTTCAGAATATATATGCCTCTGGCAGAGCTTATTTTTATGTGCAGAGCCATTTACTACGCTTATGGAAGTGAAGAAGAAAGCAGACATTGGCCTAGACGCTCAACTCTGGAAAAGTCACTACTTCAATAAATGAGATGACAGGTGTTTTAACTTCATAATCCTCACAGTCGTTAATAAGGAAGTCTAGTGCTGGAAGAAGCAGAGAGCAAGAACGGATATCCATGTGCCAAACATATCCTTCCCCTCTCGACTTCAGCCTAATGTTTAAATTTCTAAATCACAGCCACTGATATGCATTTGAAAAGAGTTATCATAAAGCTTCATTTATTTTGGGATGTAGAAATTTAAAACAATAGTGGCACAGGAGTTGCAGAACCTCTTTGAACTTTCTATTCTCTGCTGTGTTCAGTAGTGTGGTTCAGTGGGCTTAGATAAGATAGAACTAAACACTACATTCTTATGACAGAAGCGGAATCCCATACAAATAGAAAAGTTTCATTCTGGGCTCTTCTGTGCTTTATGTTAAGAAAATGATCCATCCCTTTTCTTGCATATAGTTTATTCTGTTGTACGTTTATATCTCTGTCGAGTCTCTTTCACACCCCTTTTCTTCATTCAGTTTCTCTTTTTTTTCCTGCAATTTAAAAGAATAGAAAAAAATCATTAATCACTCTGTAGGCTACAGTGCTTGCATGGTTATTGTGGTTGATGGGGATCTGTTTAGCATCAGCGGACTTTTAATTTCCTTTCAGCAGGGACAATGGACTGCTCTGTGTCCCTGGGGCCCTGAACCATGAATCCAGGTATTGAGTGCTTAAGAGGAGACAATTAAGACCAAGTGCTAGAGATACAATAGCATTTAAGTTAATCTAGTACTTGGATTGGAATTTTCAGCCGGTCTTCCATTTTCTCTAACTTAAGATGTGATTTGCCTTCTAGACATTGTTCTGTATTAACTCTATGTTATCTGAGAGTGATTCATTCCTTATCAGTTATTCTCTTCTTCAGATGAAACCCATCTTACTGAGTCCTAAATATCGTACTATATAGTTTTCAGAGAAGAAAATTTAGTGTTATTGAAAGGTCTCCTAGTGCAACGAGAGATATTTAAATGAGAATGTAAGCTATAAAATTGCCTGTTAGGATATCTTATTTGAGAGACTAGTTTTCTATTTTCCTTAAAAAGAAGTTTGAAAAAAATCCCACCAACATAAATCTTTTAATACAAGGGCTAAAAGATAGATATGAAATATTTATTTAATCAGTGCATTTAATTTTGTAGACTAGAATTAGAAGCTAATGCAATATAAATTACAACTTAAACTAATTTAGTCATAATGGGAGAAACAATAGACTAGAAAAATTTATTTGCTTGAAATGGAATGGATAGATAAAGCTGAATATATGAAAAAATTTAAGAGATATGAAGAGTTAAATGAAAATAGCAAATGCACATTGGTTAAGATAGATATGTATAAAGGACAAGAGGCAATATCTATATAATTGAAGAATTTGAGAAACTGAAGAGATATGTGTTCTCAGATTGATAAAGCATATGGGTCAAAGACAAAAATCAAAGAAATTCACAATTAACTATGTTGTAACAGAAGTTACTTTAGAACATGAGTATCCTGAAAGAAGATTTTAAGAGCTTCACTCACATAAAGATCTATTGCCTATGGAGAAGCAATGATAGCCCAACAAAAGGTCTCTGTATATTTTTTTTAAAAGGACAGAAAACCATGTAATATTCTTTTACCAAAATAGGAGAAAATTTATAATCTAAAAAATCTGTAAGTAGAAGGATCAGAGCCATTTGGCACTGTCCTCATCTCCTGGCCTGCCTGGCTGAGTAGTAATACCTTGTGTATTACAAGATAGTAGTAGTAGTACTACCTTGAGTAGGCACTCCTCAGCCTCAGGGTCCAGGTAAGTGGTACTCCCCTCCTGCTGATTAAGTACTGCTGAAACAGTCCAGGCAACTACTGTGAAGCAGATCCATTAGTTAATGACTTCACTCCCCAGCCTTCACTGGCCTGAATAGGGACACCCAAGCTGATTGCACTCCTCAGCCCAGACCCAAGGAAAGAAGCAAGGAGGATGTTTCTCAGCTTCCTGTGTGTCCAGCCCAGACCTGAAGATAGATCATCATCCCACCCCCACTGGGATCAAGAATGACCAAGCCACTCAACACAGGCTCTACAAGAGCCACTCTTGCTGTATTCTCAGCAAGATGAAAGAGCTGTCTCCAGATGGTAAACTCCCAGTGTAAAATACATCACAAAAGGAAACAAGGCAAGATATCCCACCAAGAATGTCTAATCCCATTTTGAAAGCCTCCAATGAAAACTACTTAGAGGAAACTTCACACATATAATTCAAAATGAGGCCATGAATAAGCAGCTGAATAGAATAAAAAAGAACTCAATATATGGCTAAATGGAATGGATGAGTATCAATACACACAAAAAGTATTCAATGGGCAGTGGAATGAATTCAAAGAGGACATGATCAAATGCAGGAATGAATTTCAAGAAACAATAAGAAATGAAAAACAAAAATATAAAAATGGAATTCAATAACAGATGGAGACGCTGAGGAAAAACCCAAGTCTCCCAAGGAAGCCTCACCAACAGACTAGATCATGTGGAAGGCAGACTATCAAAAGTTGAGGACAAGACAAGGAAATAGATTGAAAGGTCAAAAATCAACGATAAGTTTAAAGAAATATGTGAAAAGAACATGAAGAAAATGGGACACCTTAAAAAGACCAAGCATCCATATCATAGGACTACAAGGAGGGGCTTGACTACAGGGCAGGGGAAAGAGAATATCTTTAATTAAATTATAGAAAAAAATAGAAGAAAATTTCTTTAAAAATAGTGATCCTTCCAGGCACAACAGGTGCACAGAATATCAAATAGATAATACCTTAGAAGAAATTCTTCATGTTATATTGTAGTTACATGAAACACAGAAAACAAAGAGAGAATACTAAAACGCTGCAAGAGAAAAGAGCTTGTCACTTAGAAAGGTAAGTCCATCAGAATTACATCTGATTTTTCATTGAAAACTGAAAGCCAGAATGTCTTGGGATGGAGTGTTTCAAATTTCAAAAGACCACAGCTTGCTAAATCAAGCTATTATACCCAGAAAAATTATACTTCATAGTAGAAGGTAAATGAAAAATGTTCCATGATAAAACTCATATATTCATGAGCCCATAATTGTTACTGATAACATCACTGAGGATGACCCTCAGTAGAATAGTGATGGGGAAGAAGGAATAAAAGACTATTATCCAATGGGACTATGACCAATTTGCAATATGTTCATATAATAAAGTTCTTAACAAAACATCTATAAATAAATAATTTATTCAGGAAAGAGGATGAAGCAAATAATTTTTAAGTGAAGATTGATTATTTATGTTGTCACTCCCCAGCAAAGAGCCTATATAATAAAAAGGAAGAATGAAGAGACAAATGGTTAGAACCACTTGAAAGAAATTATTAAATTTAGAACAAATTATAATGACCTATATGTATAAAGAGGACATTATGAAATACATCATTTCATATGCTAATTCAAAGAATTTTTTTAAAAAAATTACGAAATTGAGTGTGATGATTTGAATCAGAGGTCCTTCATAAACTCATGTGTTCTGAATACTTAGTCCTCAGATAGGGGCAGTTTGGGAGTTGGAGGCTTGCTGGAGGAGATGTGTCATTGGGTGCTGACTGTGAGATTTATTGGGCTCCAATTTGCTAGTACTGCCCAAGCTCATTCCTCCTGCTGTTATTTTCCACCTGCTGTGGCAAGGAGGTGATGTCCAGCCTCTGCTCTACCACCTTTTCTCTGCCACCATGAAGGTTCCCCTAGAGACTGTAAGAAAAATAAAAAACCTCATTTATCCCATGAACTTCTTTAGGTTGGGTGCTTTGTAGCCTTCATCCACTTCTGGTGAGAGTGCAAACTTGTAGTCATCATGGAAATTAGTATGGAGGTTCCTTAATAATCTAAAAATGGATCTCTTGCTTGACCCATTCTGGGCTATACCACTCCTGGGAAAATACCCTAAAGACTCTGTTCTTTACTATAGAGATACTTGGTTGGCCATATTTATTATTGCTTTTTTCATAATAGCTAGGAAATGGAATCAGCCCAGATGGATACTAAAGTAATTTTACATATATATATATATATATATATATATATATATATATATATATATATATGTATATACATATATATGTAATTCTACTCAGCAGTAAGGAATAATGAAATTATGAAATCTGCAGGAAAATGGATGGATCTGGAAGAAAAACCACACTAAGTAAGGTTATTGACTCAGAAAGACAAATGTCACTTGCTCTCTCTCATGTGTGGAGATTGATTTGGAATAGTTTGAATCAGGCATACAATTAGAATGAGTTCATCATCAGGCTCAGGTGTATAAAAGAGGGACCTGATGATTGATGTACTCAAGAGGCTGACTAGGGATGGGCCATCCCACAGGTGTTAAGTCCAAGAAAAGTTAAGAAAGAAGCAGGAAACTGATGCTGGAGTTGATTCTTATAGCCCATCTAAGATAAGACTGTATCAGAGGCTGGTTATAGACTTGACAGAGAGGCAAGGTGGTATCCATATTTCTGTGGCCAGTTCCTAGCTAACTACCTACCAAAAATAAAATGGCTACCTTATTCCTAATCTGTATCCCTATCTCCTCAGCCCCTACACTTGATTTTCTAAGGCCTTCTTAGTATGTAAAGTTTGATTCCCAAATTGATGGGATCCATATCCTTATTTTCTTGTTTTATTTCCAAACCTCCACATATAGTAAAGATTTGATCTGCATGGAGCTTTCATTACTGCTTGAAGTTCTAACATCAGATAGTGCCTCCAAGACTCAGAAGAAATGTTTCAGTGTGGAAATGTTGGGTGCATACAGTTTGCTCTATCCTATATGTGTGTACCCAGGCAAGCAAGATACACTGCACGATTAAAGGAAAGATTTTAGAAACTAGGAGCTAGAAATAGAATGGTAGAATCAAATAACAATTCACTTTAATAATAACTATGAGAGAGCAAGAGAGAGAGACCATTCCAGGAAAGAGTTTTCCAACCAGTTAGTTTACTTAGAGTTCGAGATATCTGTAGTATCTCTTACTCTCAATAATATAAGGTAGAATAGATTGTTCTCCCCAACACAGATGAAAATCTGAAGCTTAGAGTGGTCATTTAACTTACCCAAACTCATGCATCTAGGAAGAGGTAAAGCCAGGATTAAAATCCAGGTTGATAAAAACCCTGTAGCCTTCCCAGATAGCAGAAAGAGCAGTAATGGTCTCAAATGCAAAGTGCATGCCAAAATGATGTCTGAGTACAGGCATAGTAGGGACGATGGAAACAGGGCCAAGACATATAGGAGTTAAAAGTCTTTCTGGGTAAAGCCCCATCCACTCAGAGGAAGAAATCCTTCAACACTTGATCACAAACAGCTTATAACATCCTTTCATTACTTCTTTCCTTCAGTGGTTAATCCAGAGCCACCAACTTTAGTCATGGCACTTTGCGGGTCATGTGACCTTGAGGAAGATAACCTCTGTGGGCTTCAATTATCTCCTGCAGTATAATTAGGAGACTGAGTGTAGTGAGTTAAGTCTCACTCAGTTGTCTCATCCTGTGACTTTATGAAAGCAGCAATTTATTCATTTTCTGCTGTGTATCTGTAAACAGAGTTCTGGTACAAGTTCCTGAAGTTACCTAATGGAGCTTTTTGCTCCTGGCCAGTCCAAATCTCCTCAGTATTAGATGTGACTATAAAGCTGACTTTTGTCATCTTTTCTATACATATATAGAAAACACCTTAGAAAATGAATGCTCATCAGCAATGAAAAGATTGTACACACTAATTGTGAAATATTGCATAGGTATTTATAATAATACATTAAATATAATAAATAAGAAAATGGAACACTTGCATATCATATATATCCAATTGAATATAAACGTATATCATGTAGAGGGTGATTTGATGACAAGCTGTCACATGAAGAAAACATGCTGCAGATCAATATTTATAGCATAAATTACTTTGGTAAAGAAGAAGGGAAGAAGAGAGAAATTAAGTAATGAGGACAGAAAAGGAGAGAAGTGAAAAACAGAGGAATGAAGAATATGTGTGTGTAAAGAGATGTTTTTGTGACCAAGGACTTAATTTTTCTTTATAAATTTCTTTGTAGTTTGGATTTTAAAGTAAGCATACATTTATAATTGTGGAAAAAACAAAATGGAAAAATTCTCAATTCTCAAGAAGTAATACTCTCATACCTTCTTGACAAAGCCTTGGCCATTTGGCTCTCATTCCCAGTTCCACCTCTGAGAGCTTGTGCCTTTCCTTCCTACGACAGAGGGGATCAACTGCTCGCACATATTCTTTTCAAGCTAATCAATCATATTTTCATAGTTTGTTTCATATTAGCATAATAAGATGCTTTCCTCCCATTGTTTATTCAAATAGTAAACTTACTGCTTGTTGAGTGATTGTTAGAAACTGTTAGAGCCTGACTGCTGGTTCTCTGGGGGGGGGGGTGAACCCTCCTCAGCAGTGCATTCCAGCTCTAGAAGCATAATACTCTGACATTTGATGTTGCTGGCAAGGTATCTCTCTTGAAGCATTGGGATCACCTGTGCCTACATGTGTTTCAAAGGAAAATGTCTCTTATGTTTTTAAAGGAATGTTAAGCTATTCTTTTTAATGTTTGATTCACAGAGAAACTCTGGGAATGTTACTGCTCTACAAATCAAATCCATTTGTGTTCATGGAACAAAAGAGAGGGAGAAAACAGACAGCCCCTCCTATCCTTTCCAACATTCTGATAGGCCTAAATCTCAAGAAAATGAAGGGCAAGTCGCATATCAGTGTTAGCATATCAAAGGTACATGAGAGTTTATGAATTGCTGAGCTCAGTCTTTGTATTTTACAAACAAAGAAACCACAGCCATATAAGTGAGATTATATGCAGAGGGTCACACAAGGTGTTAGCAGAGCTGGCATTACAGGCTTCATTTTTCCACCTCTCTCCCAGTATAAATGTGAACATAATGGGTTTGAGTACAGTAGACGTGATACAAGTTCTTAAATCCTCCACTTAGTAATTTTCATAGAACCATTAAAAATGTAGAAATGATGAAGTTAAAAGAATTATGGAGAAATGTACTCTCCAACATAGCAGACACTAACCATATGCAGCTACATTAGTTACCATTAAATAATATGAAAATACAATTGCTTTATAGACAAAAAGGACAAAAATCACATGACTATCTCAAAAGATTTAGAGAAGACCGTTGAGACATCAAAGTAGAAGAGGGGCTGGTTGGGAAGAAGGAGCTCTGTGGAAGGCAGACAGAGAGGAAACGCAAGAGAAGGTAATGGGAGGTGTTATGTTCAAAATATATTTTTACATGTGTAGAAGCTGTGAATAAAAATAAAATATAAGGGCTGGAGAGATTGTTCAGTGGTTAAGGCATTTATTTGCCTGCAAAGCCTAAAGACCAGGTTTGATTCCCCAGAATCCCTGTGAAGCCAGATGCACAAAGTGGTACATGCGCCTGGAGTTTTTGGTTGTTGTTGTTGTTTTTAACTGCAGCTGGAGACCCTGGTCTGTCCATTCCTTCTGTCTGTCTCTTTATCTCTCTCTGCTTGCAGATAAATAAATAATTAATTAAAAAATAAAATATAAAACATTATCACACAAATTTTAACTTTAAGTCATATTGCAAAGCTGTAGTAACAATAATAGCATGGTAATGGCACACAAAACATGTAGACCAACAGAATAGAATACCCAAATATAAACTCACACTGTTATAATCACCTAATTTTTTTTTTACAAAGTTGTCAAAATATACTTGGGAGAAAAAGCAAACTCTTCAACAAATGGTTAGGAAAGTTCTGTATCTGCAAGTAGAAGAATTAAAAGATCTATATCTCTCACTTTATGCCAAAATCACTCCATAGTGGATTATAGACTTTAATGTTTGACCTGAAACTGAAGCTGCTCAGCACCTTTGTTCATCAGGGAAATGTGAATCTGCATGGCTTTGGCATTCCATGTCATCCCTCGTAGAATGACTGTCCTCAAGAAAGTAAGTGACAACAAATGCTGGTGAAGATAGGGAGAGATCCTTATATATTGCTTGTAGGCCTCTGAACTTGGATATCCCTTATATACATCAGCATACAGATTACTAAAAGGTATATATTGAAAGTACAACAATCATATGACTCAGCTGCACCATTCCTGGAAATACATGCAAGGGAATCTAAGTCAACATACTGGAGAACCGGCTCATCCATATTTATTGCTGCACTATTTACTAAAGAGAAGTTATAAAGTCAATCCAAGTGCCCGTTAACAAAGGAATAAGGAAATTATGGAAATATGGCATATATTCAAAATAAAACTTAGTTTTTAAAAAACAAAACTGTCATTTGTAGGAAAATGAATTGAGGATTATAAAATTAATTGTGGTAGTTAAAATAATGTCCCCCAATAGATTCAAAAGTTTATTATAATTGTAAATTGTCTCCAGCCAATTCTGGCTGGAGGAGGTGTGTCACCTTGGCCAGATCCTAGGGTTCAGCCCTAAGGTGTTTCTGGGGTGGGTCTGGAATTCTAGCTATACATATGCAAAAAGCAGTCTGAGTTTAAGCCTGGAGTTCCTCTTGTTTGCTAGTTTTGGAGTGTGCTTGCTTGCTTCTGGAGGTGATACCTGTCTCTGTCTCTGCTTGGATCTGTGAAAGCAGGGCCAGCCTTTTCCTTAACTTCCCCTGTATCTGTTAATTCAATAATAAATACTTTCCTCCCCCAAACTGTGCCTGGTTTGGAGATTCATCCCAGCGACATGTGGCTGACTATGACATTAATCAAATAAAATAGATCCAGAATGACAAATCTTATATGGTTTCCTCCATAGGTGAAATCTAGGTTTTTATAGATACACACATCACATGAAAATAGAAGGGGAACTATTTGGCAAGAAAAGAAGCAGAGGGCTAGGGGACAGGATAGGGTAATGTGCAATGAATATTTTAAGGCATGTGTTGTACTTGACCAAAAATGTCATTATGAAATCTATCTTTTTACATTGCTTTGTACAATAAATATACGCAAATTAAAAAATAAACTGATAAGAAATGTTCTGATAAAGTTAGTTAAAGCTCAAAGATAGAGCTGCTTGTCCACATAGTTCACATTGAATCACTTAACATTCATATTGGCTGTGGCTACAATATTAAACAGTACAAAGGAGAGAAAATGATCATCATTTCAGAGAGCTCTGTTGCCCAGTGCTCATGCAGACACAATTCTTGAATAAAGTGAATGATGAAAATATAGTAATGAAAGAGAAACTCGACTGGAAGGCATTACGATAGGCACAGAACAAACTGGAATTAGAGAAATGTCCTTAAAGATGAGATGTAATTTGTACTTAAGACAGACCTATGAGAAAGAATGTTAAACTCTGATATCCATGTAGTGAACAACAAAAAGAATTATACCGTAAATAGACTAAAAAGCTAATAGAAAATGGTGGATCCAAGCTCCTCAAGGCTTCACTTGCCTGGTAAATAGAACAAGAGTATAACTGTGTCTACAGGCCTTTTTGTGCCCAATAGATTATGGATCTGTCTCCAAGGGGCACTCGGTAGAACACTAAAACTAAGATCATCTTGGAAAGAACATCCTAGAAAGGAACCTGATAAGTACAGAAACTTCTTGCTTGCATGTGAGGGAGGACTGGAGCAGGTCCTCTGGCTGTAACCTGAGAACAGCCTAGCAGAAAGCCCAGCAGGTGCTCTGGACTGTCTGAAGAGCAGCACATTCCATTCTAAAATGATCATAAAACTCTCCTCTTAGAAGAGGCTATGATGTGGGAAGGACATATTCAGATTAATAGCTGGATGCAAATCCAGATGGGATCCAGTTGTATCTCAGCCACCCCAGCCGCCCTCCAGTCATTCCACACCATTATCATAACAGGAGAGCCTTTTCTTCTTCCTAGAACACAAGAAGCCATGTCTTCATTACAGAACCATCTTAGGGGAAAAAACTGGGCCTTGAGAATGTCTTCATCCCTAGCATGTGAGGAAACACGACATGTCAACTGACAAGCGCCTGCTTGTCAGTTTGAAATTGTGAAGAGCATGAAATGTTTCTCCACTTGAAAGCTAACAGATAATCTATCACTGATATATGTGCATGCGCACACACACACACACACACACACACACACACACACAGACAGACAGACAGACAGACAGACAGACAGACAGACAGAGACAGAGAGAAGCTGTGAATCAGAGAACGCTTTCCTCCTGTAGCTTCTTGTCTCAGCCCCCTAGGCTACAACTGGCTACAGAATTGCATATTAAGAGCTAAATGTACTCTCATAACACGGAAATTATGAAACTTGAGCAAGGCTTTGTCTGGAACACAGACAGATCTCCAAAGAGAGAGAAGACAGAAGGTCTCTACTGTCTGGAAACATTAAACAAATGGCTTCAGTGGAGTGGAGACTTTAAATCCCTCCTCCAGCAGGACAATACTCAAGAACTTTCAAAGTCTGTTCACTCAATTCTTGCAGTTGCCAGAAACATTTATTCAGAAAACTTACATTCTGTTTTTTTTTTATCATTCCTTCCAGTTCCCTACCCCTCCTATCAAAAATTGCTAATACATTCTTGTTCCCAGGCATGGCGTCACACTTGAATAACCTCAGAACTCAGGTGGCTGAGACCCAAAGACCGGGAGTCCCCACTGAGAGGTGAGACTGAGGAGATGCTCTCTCCTTATGCTGTCATTTTCACTGCCTGGGTCATTTAGACTCCTTTCACTCCCCAGCTGATTTCTAGAGTTCTTCTTCATCCACTCTTCTTGAAATGCAGACCTTCCTTTGCTGTCTAGTTCTACATGGCTGAGGTGCCCACAGAGCACCTCTGTCTAATTGTTTGGCATTGTATATCCTTGGACAGTTTTTTTGCAATCACATGTATATGAATGGCTTCAATTAACATGAGATTACAAGGATAATTTTTATAACTTTATTTTCGTAAATAAATATAAATTTTAAGTATCTATTGCCTTATGGTGGGGGGGGGGCACAGCCCTGAATTTAATGAAGACTAATCTCTGGAACGTTCTTATCCAGAAATGGGCACATTGCTTCTTAGGAGCAGAGCCTGATAGGTGAGAGAGCTAACTCCTGGTATCCCCATCCCAGGAGTGGGCTAGCTGCATCTAATAGCCACCAGAGTACAAAAGAAACTGAAGAGAAGTTTAGTTGAAGTCATCTGCTGTCACTGCTGCTCTCCTGTTACTGTGGCTGTGGCCTTCTCTGCATACAGGTACTCATTGGCACTTTTAAAAAACATTACATATTCTTTAAAGTTTTGTCATTTATTTATTTGAAAGCAGAGAGAAGAGAGACAGACAGAAGGAATGGGTGCACTAGGGCCTCTAGCCACGTCAAACAATCTCCAGACACGTGTGCTGGTTGATGTATCTGGCTTTACTTGGATACTGAGATATCAAAGCAGGGTCATTAGGCTTTTCAGGTAAGCACCTTAACTGCCGAGCCATCTCTCCAGCCCCCTCATTGACACATTTGCTGAATAGACAAAAACTAGTAATGCGTGAACAAGGAGTCCATTGCATGAGCAAAGACCAAGGAAATTTAGACTTTGTTAAGCATTTGTTAAAGGAAGAGATTTAGGTATATAACCTGCTGGACTCTGTTGATCCAGAACACACATACACTCTGATCACAAGAGCAATCACACTAAGCGCACCTATTGTCTTCAACAGATCTGTGGGCCCTTAGTGACTGGCCTCGTCTTCAATGCTATGGATTAGCACTTTTTATACATGTATGTTTATTCTGAGTTGAGGGTCCACCCAGGCTTCTGATGAAAGGAGAATGGAACATTTCTTAAGATCAATCAGTATCTTTAAACTTTGCTGTCAATATTGGTAATCTGTGATGTTCAGGCCAATGGTATACCAAAGTGAGAGAAAACCTATTCATATTGCCTTCAGTGGTGTATTACTTTAGATTACTTTAGAGCAAGGTATAAGAAATTTGATGTCTTACAGCAATAATATCACAAAAGTTAGTTTGTAAGTCTGTAAGAACTATGACCAGTTCTTTCCCATAGTTCATTCCCACAGTTTGTTCATTACCACAATATATTAATGCCAATTCATTGTAATAATCCTAGTTTTTAATCACTGTAGAGTATATATAGCATCATATGCGTGCACATTTTATAGAACTTTTGTAGGAAATATTTTTGTTTAGATGGAATGCATAATTCTGAGTAGGAGTTAAAGGGGTGCTTTGGATTTGGTTAAAGGTGAACTCTAATTATATATATATATATATATATATATATATATATATAGTGTGTGTGTATTGTTTATCATACACACATATATGTATGTGTGTATATATGTGTATAAATTCACATTAATAAAACTTGGACAGTTTCCAGCTCATTATTTGAGCAATGTGGATAGTTAATTTTTCTATATCTATAACTCTGGGTATAAGTATATTTCTGTAAATATTTTGTATAGGACTAATTTCTAATAGTATATTTTCTAGAGTCAAAGATAAAAACAATTCCATCAATCCCACCTTCTCATTTTTTTCTTTCTTTTGATACAGAGCTCCACTGTGCATCTCAAACTAGCCTTTAACTATGTAGTCCTGACTAGACTTGAATTCTACACAATCTTCCTGCCTCAACCTTCCAAATGCTGGAATTATAGGCATGTGCCCATCATGCCTAGCCTAAGGACAACAGATGGAGAGGCCTTTTCAAGTAAATGGAGGTCAAGAATCTGTTTCCTTACCAGGTAGTGGTTTCACTGGTAGGGAGACATGACTGGTTTGGGAACTCTAGAGTTTAGCTGATGCTTGCAAGGTCCAGGGCTTGGATCGTAACCTGCTCAGGCCCTTCAAGCCTCAGGGTTAGTCTAGATTGTGAGATCTACTCCCAGCCACTAATGGCAGGTGATGGACTGCTCTTCCCCAGCTGAGCCTTCTGCCACCTGCACTTCTCCGTGTATCAATGCCTGGCTCTCCCACTTTCCATAACTCTCCCCAAGGCTTTCTCTTATCCTAGGGGTGTGGCAGAGGAAATCCAGGATTCGTATTTCATGGTTGTTGGCTGTTCTCAGGCTCCTAAGTTAGTTCAGTTTCAAATAATAGTTTCTCAAGAAGGTACTTTGCCGCTGACATGAGTCATACATTTATTTACAACGTAGGGTTCCTCTTCTGCGGACCTACCTGCTGGAGGAATCACTGTGTCAGCAAAATCTGTAACTGGTTTACAGGCTTGTAAGAGCTGAGTGTCTCCTGAAGGCAGGACTCAGGCCATTTCATTATGGCCATTATGGCTTACTTTTGGAGGGCTCTTTGGTGTCCTTTTCCTCAGCCTGAGAGCCACTGGAGTGGTGATCAGTGTAGTATCTTTTCTGTTAGTCAACTGTCTTTCTCCCCATATTTTCCAGCTATATTCTTACATGTGTTTTGAATTTCTGAATTCTTCCTCACTTTCTTTACAACAAAATCCATTTTTTTGTTGTTGTTTTGACACCTCTCCTTTACTGGGTCACAATGAGGATGTCTCTAGTCTGCCATATTACTGCGACTCTTTCTTATTTTATATTGCCATTTCCTCCCTTCCAACTAAAGATTTGAAAACTCAGAAACAACTGCATATATTGAACAAATTGGAAAATTTTTGAACATGTTCAGGAAAAGGTACAGGCTCAGGCAATGCAGGAGAAGCTTCTCATTTACTCTCCAAACTGATTATGAGCATGAAGGTAAAAACCCATCACAAATTTTTGTAAAAGTGAAAGAGAAGAAACAAACGATACAATCAACACAGTAAAAGAGAACTGTAAATGAGAGGATTGTCTCCAATTTTTGTATTGTGGTAAAAACCACATAACAACGTTGTCATCTTATCTTGTTTTAAGAGACCAATGGTACCACCCTCATATTATTATATAATTATCAAAATCATCTATATAAAGTGATTTTCAAGTTATAAATCTGAAACACTATCCCCATTAAGCAAGAATTCCTCATTGCCCTCGACTCCCAGACCTTATGATTCAGATCTTGAAAAAAAATATATTATGTGAAATAAACCAGTATTTACTCAAATGTACATGTAAAGAAATACAACACTGTATACAAAAACCATACATATACACCTAAAATAATCAAAACTATAGAGAAAGACTATAGGAAAGCAGGGTACTCTCATTTATATTTCAACTTAATTTTGTCAACTTGATTTTTTCTTATATATGTAGTTTATTCTTATCTGAAAGGAATATATTCTAAAGACTCTCAATGAGTACCTGAAACTATGATAGTACTGAAGACTATATTTTTATAACATATTATACTGTTTTTCCTATAGATAGCTATGATAAAAATTAGGTTAATAATCAGTCACAATAAGAGATTAATAAAAAACTAAGAATGAAATGAAACAGCAATTTCCCTTATAAAAGTCATACTGTAAAATAATAATGAAGTATAAAATGTAATATATAAGGTGTAATATAAGATATGAATGAGATCCAGCTCTCTCTTCTCTCTCCTCTCTGTTTCTCACTGTCAATCTCTCTCTCTCTCCTCTCTCTCTCTCTCTCCTCTCTGTGTACTTCTTCAACATTTTCACATGACTTCTCTTCAGCATATATACAGGTAGTCTGATACTAATTATCTATGGATGTTGATTTAGTTGGGGAGTCAGAAGTGTCAAAACAGATGATCTCAAGGAATCAAAGGAAGAAAGATCTGGAATCAAGCACTTCTAAGACCTGGCTAAAAGAGTTTGAATTTTCTGATTAACACTGAACACGAGTGAGGCACTCATTTTCTCCCCAGAGCTCTTCCACCTTGTGGTGTGCATCCGACTGTTTCACAGTCAAAGAAACTGAAACTCCGTCTATCCGGTGATTGTGCCAGATTATTTCTCACCTCGTGATCACAAAGAACCCCAGAGTTTATGCTTATATCTTGGTTGTTTGTAAGTGGAGACTCCATCCTAAGCACCCGTGCATTCTTAGCACTGGGCATGGTGCTTTGCACAGACCAAACTTTTAATTGACTTTTATTAAAGGAGTAGTAATTGTCCTAGTAATGGGGTTCCTGTGATATGACCGGGTTATTTTTGTGATTTGATCTGAGATATTTTAGGTGGAAATCAAATAATTTTCTGAAAATATTCCTGACAGGGTTATAAATTTGTTACATCAAATAATCATGCTTGTTTCCCTTCTCAAAAGAAAGAAAGAGAGAAAGAAAGAAAGAAAGGAAGGAAGGAAGGAAGAAAGAAAGGAAGGAAGAAAGAAAAATAGACTTCCTCTTTCAGCTTTTCATCAGACAAGCGTACATCTGTGATATTTATACCACCGTTTCTCTCCTTTTCCAGTACTGTTTGATGCATTTTATTAGAAATTCAAATCTGAAAGAGAAAGATATGAAATATACTGTCTTTTAGTTTTGGCTTTTGGTGCTAGTGATGGAACCCAGGGCCTAGGCTACCCAGACACATGCATAGCTTGTAATAATGTTTTTCAATCTGGTTTTGATTTTAATTAGTTTCTCAGGAACCAGAGGATCCATTCAGACCCCTAGTGGAGCAGCTCTGGAACCAGCAGGCAGCACATGGCAGGGTCAGTCCAAAGGTGACCCAAGCAGATTGGAATTAACTATTTCTTCTCTGCTATCACAGGGCTGTGATCTTGAACAAGTCACTTCACCTCCTTGTGTCTGCCTTTCTTTGCTATAGGCATTATAAGGTTTAATAGAAATAATGTACTATAAAAAGGTTGTACTTGGAAAAATTGTAAATGGAATGCATGGATGAAGTTTTGTTGCAAAATAAACTTTTATGATGTTGAGTCTTAGGAACTAAACAAAATCTTATGCGTCTTTGTGACCACCCACTTTGCCATCTGCAAAAGAAGGAGAAGCTCTTTGTTTTATTTTATTTATTTAATTTTTTTGCTGCTGCATTCTTTGGCAAAAGCATCGAGTTGTCTGGCTATGACAGTCATAGTAGAATCAGCAGTTTCATATGGCAATCAACTCTTCCAATATCTCCTCCCTTCATTGTCCACTTGAAAAATCTTCACACAGGAGATCTGTGTGCTGGGTTCCTCTCTGATGATGCTAGATTATATACTAAACAGATCAGAAGATTAAAATAAGTATTTTTAGGGGCATAATTTTGAAAAGAAATGCTCTTTTCCTTGATAATAAAAATGTCAGATAAAATAATCCTTCACCAGTCATTAATTTTGAAGTCTATGGCTAATGGTATATTTCTTGTGCTTATCTTTCCTCAGAATGTCTGAAACAACTGGATCCTTAGATTGACAGATTTGGGTTGCTAATGATGTAAGTTTGACTTAAACTTGCTTATGAAAAAATCAAAATTAAACAAATAAATAAAACAAAACAAAATTATAAATAATTTAATAACAGTTAACAAAGTTCAAGACTAATATTGACATTGACCTATGCTTGTGTGATACTTATTTTCCATAATTAATTTCAAGCTACCAATGTGTGTTACTAAGTATGAAGTTGGGAAGAGAGGTGCACAACTGGTTTTTTAAGCCACTAATATCCCCTATACATCTATTAGCCATTGTGCTGTGTCCCAAACCTACAGAGCTCAGCAAAACTTGATCCCTTGCCTAACATAGAGTGTGGAAGGAGATGGGGAAGAAGGGGCTTTTAGCACTTCTTACAACATCCATTAAAAATTTGCCAGATGCCAGTACTATTGTTTATTGATTGTTAAGTACTCAGTACTCCTCTATTTGGTACAAGTACTCAGTACAATTTTTGTTATAAATGCTTCAGTTTCTAATTCTTGCTACAAGGTTTTAATAATAGTTTTTTTTTAATTTGCTAACTGTTCGATCTTGAGTAAGTCATCAAGCTTTCTGTCTTATTCTCTAACCTCTAGAAAGGGTGGTAGTATCATCTATCCGTGTAATTTATCTGATAGAGTTGATTGTGGAATGAGGTGCTGGCTCAGTGGGCAAGTGCCTCCATGCAAGCATAAGGACCCAAGTTCAATACAAAGTTGTGTGTCTGTGCATGCCTATAACCCCAGTCTCAGAGGAACAGAAACAAAGAAGTCACTGGGATTCACTGGCCAGGTAGTCTAACCCAAAACAATGAGCTTCAGGTTCAATGAGACTGCATCTCAAGGAAATAAGTGATACAAGAGGATACTTGATGTCATCTTCTGGCCTTTGCATAGATGTGCATAGACCACATGCAATTGCACACACATACACACATGCATAAACATACATGCATCATGAGCAGATGCACACACAATACACACACATACCAAAAAATAAAAATAAGACAATAAAAATTTGGGGGGGAATAGAATGAATTCATATGTACCAAGGATTTAAAACATTTCCTTTTCTAAGCGAGTTCTAATCTTGTTAGCTGTTGATATGTTATTGCTAATTTCTAGTCCTTTCAACATAGCTATGATGGGTTTGCATTATTACTTCCAGTGAAGAAGCTGACAGATTAAATGGCTTGCCCAAGTCACTCAAACTTCTTGAAAAATAGGAGTAACAACTGCCCTGTGTTTTTAAAACAAAGCTTATGGCACTGTGTAGGTTAGAATGAGGTTGAAATAAACTAGAACCAAGGAGATGAGTTGTATGTTATTGCAGAGTTTATGAAAGCTCAGAATTAGGGTGGAGTTGGAAAGCATTGGATGACTTTGAGAAACATGTACTCAGCAAGTATAACTAACAAAATCATCCCTACTGATGAGGAAAATAAATCAGCTTATATGAACTTTTGGTGGCATATAAGGGAATTTTTAATTCAACATATCATTATGACCATTTAGGAGAAAATAGTGTTATATTAGGCACTGGTAGAAATACAAAGATAAGTATAAACTAATTTCTCTGCCTTTTTTTTCAGAATTCGCCATTGGCTATATATTATTCTAAGCCTTCTTTATGAATTATATAACTTAAACTCTTGCAACAACCCTATAAAATAGGTACATATATTAGCTCTAATTTACAGATGGAGTGCCACAAATCAGAGAGACAAACCATTGGTTCACAGTAAATGAAAAAGACCCTGCACTCCTTGTATATATCACACAGTACAGAAATGGAAAACACTGGCATAGACAAGACAGTCCTTGTTGACCCTAACAGTCCATTAGCTGCATAGCTGGGCTTTGTACTCCCATGTCTTCCCCATGGTCTCTTCTCAGCTGAACATCCACAATAACATCATTTTAAAACACAAGTCACTTGGAATATGTCTACAACACAATCCAGTCCTTTGCTCTCTGGACCCTATGGGATCAACCTGGATCTCTGTCCCGGATCGTCTCACGCCACTAACACCTCCCATGCTGTCCAGCATCCACTCTTTCAAATCATGGTATAGTAGCATTTTTCTACCTCAGATCCTTTGAAAGAGTTCCCCTCTCTCTGGGCTCATTCCCTCACTTTTAGCAGCCAAGTTCTTCTATGTGTTTACACACACGCACGTGCGCATGTGTGCACTTTGTGTCTGTGCATGTGTTTACATATTTGTCATCTGAAGCACCACTCAGCATAATAGACCCTAAAATAAAAGGAAAACTGGATAATACTGATATGGATGGTGTCTGATGATTTTATTTTGTAGTTTTATATTATTCTTAATGTTTAACATATTCTACAAGGGCTAGAGACATGGCTCAGAGGATAAAGGCACTTGCTTTCAAAGCCTGATGGCCTGGGTTGGTCCTCCAGGACCCATCTAGAATTCATTTTTGCAGTGACAGAAGGTCCTGTTGTGTTTCCTCTCTCTCTCTCTCTCTCTCTCTCTCTCTCTCTCTCTCTCTCTCTCTCCCTCTTTCCTTGCAGATGAATAAATCTAATATTTTAAAAATATTCTATGAAAATATTGATCTTGATGACTGAATGTTTTAGTTTTTCCTTAGAATTTGTAGTGGACATGATTTCCTCAGTTCCTTACCATTGCTCACTTTCATTTCTGGTCTGCTGTAAGCTTCAGTGGGGAAAGAAGAAGGGACCCTCTCTTGTTCACCACTGTACCCACTGTGTGCAGCAAAACAGTTGTCATAGAAAAAGTAACAAATTGCACTTGCTGAATGTTGAAAGAAATGTAGAATTTTCCAGCAATACTCAAATGCATCGTCTCATTTCATCATCACTGTAATTCTATGATTAGGAATTCTCTTCTGTTTATAGATAATGACAGCGATACTACAAGATATTGAATAATTTGGCCAAGGTTAAATACATAGTTACTACATACCTGAGGTAGAATTTTGACCTAAGCCTCTACCTTTAGAATCAGATGTTTCCCAGTTAACCAGTCTATACATAGAAATCCATTCAGAAAAAGCCTGTGTAGACATGCTGCCCAGAGCACACAGGAAGCGACACTAGTTGACTTTTACATTCTTGTCAAACACTTAATATTAATTGTATGATAACCGTCACCAGTAATGCAGCCCATGGGAGCTGGAGCTGAATAGAACTTGGTAACCACAGATTATTGATTCTTCCAATTAGGAATAGCAGCCCCTAACTGACTTGTTTTGAACATTAAATAAGATAATTCGTGTAAGTTGCTTACTATTCATTTGCCATATAGGAGGCAGTGAATGTTGGTTATTAACAATAACCAAGAACTTGGGTGAGAGTGAGAACCCTGGAGATGGGAGTGAAATAACTTTTTCCACTTCTTCCCTGAGAAACAGACTTTGGCGACAGCATCGTCTCTGCGCATATCTTTCTGACAAGACATCTGGGCCTATTCTGAAGGTGAGTGTTAAGGCTCTGAAACAAAGCTTCCAGAGTTGAGGGCTTTCACCTGACACTCTGCCTCTATGCCTTTTAGAGTGGAATTAATTCCCAGTAGACTCCAAGCCCACCTCCCCTGCTCCTTCTCTTTCAGACTTCCAGATGACTTGGTACTTAGGGCGACAGGGAGGAGCTCATCTTACAATGACATTCTTTCCAGTGACAGCTGCGTGACCAACAACGCATCTCCACACAGACAAGAGGAAGATGCTCTAGCTGCTGGCAGGAACGTCAGAATGAGTGTTTCTTAGGACAGAGCATGGTTTCAATCAGCCGAGACTGCTGGTGGGCTCCTGGCTTTTCTCCTTTACATTCTGTTCCTCACACTCTCATGCAAGGCCAGAGACAGAATTATATCCAGCGCAATACTCACCCCTGGGTCAACTTCATAACCTTGAGCGTGATGCAGATGTCATATCAGGCACCCAATAAACACATGTTGAGTGACTGATAAAACACTCATGTATAATGGACAATTTTACACATGTGCTCACAAATTTACAGGCTGAAAGGCATCTGTCTTCAGACACTTTCTCCTTTGGACTCCCTTTCATGTTTTTTTTTTCTTTCATTGTCTTGGTTCATTTGTTGTACCTCCTCCCATCTTTTCATGTACATATACCACATGTGCACACATACATATAAATGTGTTTTAAGAAAAAAGATGGATATATAACACAGCACTTTGAATATTAGACTGACAATATAACATCCAGCCAGTGCTTCTTTTGCTGTTCATTTTGAGGTTGCAATGATTTATAAAGATGCAACGATGTTCAACTGAATTCCCTCCATTTTCTGGATAACAGCACTCTGCATCATATTTGGGAGGAGTCACTGAGGCATAACTGGCTCTTTTAGCCTGGGAAAAGCCTATGGAAAAGTAAGTTTGGAGATCAGAAGATAAACAGGTGGAAAGAAGGGGTGAAAATGCAAATTGACAGGGGGTGATTTTATCAATGAAAGAGACAACATAGAGAAAGTAAAAAAGACAGGATTTACCCAGCTTCCTTTGCTAACAACAGCATGATGTGATCAGCAATGTAAGAAATCCCCATGTGTTTTATGTCAAAATTAGCCCGAGGGATGCAATGGAGGGTATTTAGAATACCCTTTCAGGTCGGCAAAACTCAGGGTGTAATAAGGATGTCCAAACAGGTAGCAACTTGGATATCTGCCCATGAATCAGTAGCTGTGCCAAGTCATGGATAGTGAGTCCTTGAAACGAGGCTCTCAGAAGATTAAGGCATGCCCTAGTCTTGGTAGGAAGTACACAATAGATTATTATTTTTAAAAAGACTACAAATTCTTTTCATCACTGTACCCACACTCTTTTGTGATGTAAACTTTGCTCTTGCCCCATTCAGAAGTAGAATGTATCCTCCACCCATTCTTTTAGGTTTGGCCATTTGATTTGTTTTATCTAATATGTTGCAAATAAAAGTCTGAAAATAACTTGCTCACAGGACTTCTCCCCTCTTTTGCTTTCCAGAGAACTACCAGCAACACCAAGTGCCAGTTTCTGCATCAGTCTATTAAATGGAGAGAGATGGCTCATATCAATGAACATTGACAATTGGTGACAGAACTGTCTCACTGACCTGCAGTGAACCTGCAAGTGAGCCACCCAACCATAGCAACTCCAAACTGCCAAAATGCAGAATTAGAAGATGAATCAACAGTTGTAGCGTTCACCACCCTAACTCAGGAGTGGTATATTTCACAGAGCATGAAAAGCATAGAAAATGAAATTCAAAGTATCAGGTAGGTCCAGTTCTTTGGAAGAAGAATTTAGTAAAGAGAAAATTTCAGTCTTGGGGAAAAATAGGAAAGCTGGTCATAAAAATAAGCCTACGAAGGGGAAATCACCATCTCACAGTAAATAAGTTTAAGTAACTTTTTCAAATTCAAAACTTATGTTAAGAGGCTGGAGAGATGGCTCAGCAGTTAAGGCAGTAGCCTGCAAAATCTAATGACCCAGGTTCAACTCCCCAGTACCCACATAAAGCCAGGTACATAAATTGGCACATGAGTCTAGAGTTTGTTTGCAGTGGCTAGAGGTCCTGGTGCATCCACATCTTTCTCTCTCATCTGTCTCTGCTTTCAAATAAAATAAAATAAATAAATAAAAGCTCCTGTTAAGGTGGAGCTTCCAAGGTTAACATCGCACCATGCACCCATTTTCTTAGTGCCTCCTGGGGCAAGTCAGGAGGCTGCTGGGAAATTTGACTTTTTAATTTTCTTACGCATCTTATGTACCTGTTCTGCATAGAAGCTACTCTAATTTTCCCAAATTCTCCAGATCTCACATCCTACTTTGTCTCATTCTCTCACAAGAACTCAGTCTGCTTTCTACCACAGAAAGTGTAACCATGGCTATTGCATCCAAATCTGCCTTGTGATATACTTCACATTAATCTGGTGTAACTGCCATGTACTTCACATTAATCCTCCTGGCTGTGCTCTGAATCCATCTAGAAGACGTTTATCATCTCTGTGAATAGAAGTTCACAAAGAAATTTCAGAAAAAAAAGCCACACCTATTTTAAAGATTCTTCAATGCTAACTGGCTGATTAGAGCTATATAGAATCTTAGGACTACAAACGAGAGGGAAAATTTTGTTATTTATCTTTCAGAGACTGTCTTAATTCCCTTAAAATGATTTTCCTGAGAATGATATCTTTTCAAGTAAATAAAAAGTTTTATTAAAACATTTACATAGTTCCCTCCCATCACTCTTCTTTGCCCACCCCCACCTTGAACCTGAATGTTTTTCCTACCATTCCCTCTTTTATGTGGATGTTTCTCCTTTTTGCCCTCCTCCATCATCCACAAGAACCTGTTGGTGGCCCCGATTTATTCATGTCTGGTACAAATAATGAAAGTCATTGTGAGGTAATGCCTTGGAGGTATCATTACAAGGCACTCCTCCTATCTTTGGGCTCGTACATTTTTTTCTGCCACTTCTGCCACTATTGTCCTTGAATCATTCGAGGGTGTGATGAAAATGTCTCATTAGCTGCTGAACACTGGACTGTCTCCTCTCTGCACTTTGCAGTCACTTCTATCTGAAGAGTGACTTCTCTAACAAAAAGTAAGAGCAGCACTAATATAAAAGCATAGATGCAAATATTTAGGGGGCCATTTGGTGGGTGCAATATAATCAAGTAGTCAAACAATGGTAATAGCTTCCCACTTCCAGATGTTTGTGACTCTCCCAGCCATAGGCATGAATTCCCACCCATGGAACAAGTGTGAAATCAAATTGCAGAGCAGATGGTTATCACCATAAGAGGCTAGTGGGTGTGTCTTGCCTGGGTAGCCAGTTGTATACTTTGCAGGGTCCACTTTTGGTAAGGCCATTGATGACTTTTCTCCTCCAGTAGGCTACATAGCACTTTCTAGTGACTGCCCACGACTCAATAGGGAGGAGCCTTCCATCTTAGTTTCAGCTTAGTTTCTCAGTGTCCTACAACTGAAGCATGTGCTGTCTTTAGCAGTAGGGTCTTACCATTTTGTTCTGGTGGGAAACCAAGAGGATTGGCAATAGCCTATATTATTTTGGAGACTTCAAGGGCCTCATTGACCAACACCTCACTGGTAGGTATCCCACCTCTGGAACAGAAAATTTTCTGTAATAACCTATGGCTTCTGGGCACATCATTTATAAAACCTCTAGGTACTTCTGCTCTAACTCTATTCTTTGACATATATATATATATATATATATATATATATATATATATATATATATTTTAATTAGCTAACACAGAAGTAAGTTTTAATATGGGTTATTTATTATCTCTTTAGTTTATTTTATTTAGAACAATTCTATTCATGTTTATGACAAAAATAATCCATTATGCATACATGTCACATTTTCCTTTTTCATTCCTCTATTGACAGATACCTAGATTGGTTTGATAGCTTAATTACTATGAATAGTATGACTATAAATATTGATGTGCAAGTATTTCTGTAATATGTTGAATTTGTGATGTTGATAACAACTTGGAGATCTTCATGGAAATACCCAGGAATGGTGTAGCTAAATGATATATATGACAGATAAATTTTCATTTTTTAAGAAAACTCTACAAGTGATTTCCATAGAGATTATACTACCATTATACATTATACATTACAACCAGTAGTATATAGGGGTTCCCTTTTGTCCACATTCTTGCTAACATTTAGTTAGTAGTAATTATTTTATTGATGATTGTCATTGACTGGGATAAGATGGAATCTCAATATAGGTCTGATTTCCATTTCCTGGAAGGATAATGAGGTTGAACATTTTTTAAAGATGTTTATTGAACACTTGTATTTCACCTTTTGGGGTGGAGATTTAATCAAAACTAAAGTTATTAAAAATCCATATGGATTTGTTAGCTAATTAAAAGGTATAATTTTTTAAAAATTTGGCATCCATACCAACAGTTTGAGTTGTTATAGTAAAATCTTAGTGCCAGGAATGTGTCACCTCGCGATCAGTACTTAGTCAAGGTGACCCTTGAGGCCACCACATAATACAAGCCATCATTACTAGACTTGGTTGCCTGACAGAACTAGACAGTAGTGCCTTATTGTTATAGATATCACATACTTAGACTTAAGGATATAGAGAAATCAAGCACAAAGCATCCCCCTTACAGGTTAGCTTTCATACTGTGGGAAGGTGCTGTGTCGTCTTCTGGTAGAGAAAAGTCTTACCCAGCTGCGGACTCTGCAAGCCACCCTATTGATCTCCTAACCAAAATATGTCCTCAAGTGTGATAGTGGCATGACCATTATGGGGGCAACCAACTGTTCAATGGTTGGATTTAAGGCCCACTCCTCAGAAGGAAATTCACACCTAGTTCTGAAAACCTCATCAAAAGACTAAGCCCGGGAAGGTTCTGCTGTTGTTTGGCTAAATGAATATGCTGCCCTCATCAAACTGTTCTGGAAATATTTATTGTTATGCCCATAGGTTAGTGCTGCTCTCACTGTTGGTCAGTCCTGCATTCATGACTATATAACAACTGTCAGTTACCTGCAGAAGACCTGCTCCATATTGGGTCTTGTAAACATTCCATAGTAGATGGGGTTGGGGAGGGCGAAAGCATTAAGAATTCATCAAAGTAGAAGAGGGACCAGTGGCAAAGAGTAAGGATAATTAAGGGGGGCAAAGAAGACAATGGGAGAGTCAAAACACATCAGATGCATGTATAAAAGTTGTTAATCAATAAAAGGGGGAGGACAATAAGGGCAAGGGTATGAACTTGAAGGAGATCCAGGTAGAGACAGAATTAAAAGAGAAACAGGTAAAGAAGTGTGAGAAGATAACCTAAACAATCCCATTTCTCAAGAGGCTGAGCCAGGAAGACCCACAAAACTTGACCAGCTTATGTTTTTGGGAGGTATTATCAACAGAAAAATGAAAATCAAAAGAATTGAGGAAAATGAGAGAAAGGGAACAAAAACAAAGTAAAGCAAACAAATAAGGAAAAAAGAATAAAACAGGACAAATCTCACTTCCTAAATTGACATTGGGTATCAAATAAAGGAGGAATATAAGGTAAGGAAGTTGGATAAGGATTCAAAGTCTGAATACTGTCTCTTGCCAGGGGGCTGAAACTAATTGTCTCTAGGAGTTCCTTCCTGGGTTTGTGGATGCCAGTCACGCCCTTGGACAATCTTTCATAGGTGTGTGGCAAATACTATTCATGCCTCTAGATGGTCTTTTTAGGGTTCTGTTGGGAATGCTGGTCACACCCGTGGGTGGTCCTTCATGAGTTGCATTGGGAATGCTATTCACACATTTAGGTAGCCCTTTGGGAGGCTGGGTCACAGATGCTGGTTCTGTAAGTGGGAGGTCCAACAGGTTGGATTGCAAATGCTGATCACACCCCTGGGTGGTCCTTCCCAATGTGTGACATTCTCTTGAAACCTATGTCTGGGTGTCCCATTGCAGATTCTAGCTCTGACCAGGTGCCCACCTCACTGAGTACTAAATAGTTCTGATTCAAAGTTCCTTTCCCACTGTCAGGAGGCATGCTGCGGGTGAGGTTTCAGGTATAGTCCCATGACAGTTACTTTGGGTTTCTAGATTATGAGGTTCAATGAGGGGCTGGAGTCACCATGTAACTGACTCAGCAGAGGCCTGTCTAAATATTGTTTTTGTGTAGCAAGGGAGCTGGGGATTAGAACTTAAATAATACCCAGCAAATTCCAATGTACCTCAGAACTTAAAGAGTACCTGAATTCTTGTCTATAAAGTTAAAGAATTAAAATCATAGACCACCAGAGGATAAGGTATGGTGGAATACTTTATTTAAAAAAGAATGGGAAGTTACAGAGATCTCCAGCCACCAATGTGGAAGCAACATGTGGGAGAGGGTTTAGCAAAAATCTATGCTGATCACCTAAACAAGCAGCAGAAGAAAAGATAGCAGAGGGCTCCCATCATAGAGGAATAAGGTTCATGTGGGAAGATCTTGAGACCCCCCCCTTACCCCAGCCATTAGGCCTGGGTGAGGGAAGGCCATACCTTTCTAAGGCCTGGAAATTTAGAAGTCCTCCTTGTAGGATGCATGTGGGAAGACGAGGCTGGACTTTGTTTCAGTAACTTTTTAAGACCTCCACCAGGTAAGTCAGAGAAATAGCTGGTTGGTCCATACCTGACCAATCAGTTTTAGCCTCTAGGTTTGAACTCTAACTAGAAACACCTCCCTCTCAAGGGGAGGAGGGTCTATGGAACTTGTCTGAAGGAGTTAACTGTCACACTTCCCATTGTTCCTATTCTGTCTTTAGAAGGGAATATTTTCCTGCTTCTCTCAGTGCAGAACTTTTTTCTCTTTCCGCTTTTTTGTGCTCACTGGAATGGGTGTTGCTGAAAGTACAGTGCAGGTTTACCATGTTTAAATGGGGCTTTGGTTTTCTTGTTTATCGTTGCCCTCCTCACCAAAAGAGAGGACAGTGTGGACTCTGAACTTTCATGGAAGGTTTCCTATTTGACCTTGTTATTGAAACTAGAGATTTTGAGTCATCAGTTGCCTCTTCCCATAGCTGTTATCTAACTATTATAAATCCCCAAAGATTCTAGCAGACCATGCCTGCATGCTATTCACCATCTCGAAAATTTATTTTCTGAAGTTGTATAAGTTACTTTCTCATTATTGGGATAAAATGCTCCAGAGAGAAGCAACATTAAAAAAAAAAAGCAAAGGGTTTAATTTGGCTTACAGTTCCAGGAGATACATTCCATTATGGCAGGGATTACATGGCTGTCTAGTTTGTAACATATCAGCCATGAAGCAGAGGATAAATAGGAAGCAGGAGAAGGTTACAAAACCTTAGGATCTACCCACAGTCACCCTCTTCCTTTAGTGAGGCTCCACCTGCTAAAGTTTTTACAACCTCCCCCAAACAGTGCCACCAGGAGGGGATCACATGCTCAAACACGTGAACCCATGGGGGACATTTTACATTCAAATTATTACATTATTCACCTGACCTTGATAAGGTTGTGGAAATTTCATGATATAATATGTTCTTGTCAATGGAACATTTCAAAACGGTTAAGTCTGATAGATATACTTATTCTTTAAATCACATATAAATATGATCAGAAATGGCTTTTGAATTAAAAATAACAATAAGTAGCAATAAAAGTTTAAGAATACCCAGGTATGTCTTAATCATCAAGGTCATATACAGATCTTAAATAAACTAACACAGTCAGGTGGTAGAGTAAAGTAACTAGATACCACATTTTATCATTAACATATAGTTTTATTTCTGATATCTAATACATATTCAATGAGTTTATTTTTTTCTGTATGAATAGGTGAATGAAAAACAGAGGTTGAAACTCCTTGGGCTGGGCTTTGGAAAATATATGCTTCCTTTTATGGAAAGCAAAGCTGTAAAAGAAAATGGTGTAATACTTTGAAATGTGTCCTGTGTGTTTCAAGCAATTGAAGATGCAGAATGATTAATTGCAGGGAGCCTTAGATAAAATGAAAAAAAACTCAGTTCATTTGGTTGGCCACATATAGCTTAAACATAGACACACAGCCTAATAATTATATATATATATATATATATATATATATATATATATATATATATATATATATAAAACTGACTAGTTTTAGGATTGTCCTGTGGGAAAACTGAATCTTAATGAGAAAACAGTAAGAAGGTCCTAGAAATACATCTTTCTTATATAGCATTTATTTTTTTTTATGTGGAAAATTCTGTCAAATACATTATTTCAGTTACAAAACTTCTATGATCATATACATATTGCATAATTTAGGAAATCAAAATGTCGTCACCCTACATAAATGCCCCCTCCCCCACTTACTGTTCTGCAGCTATAATTGTTCCACAGGTATCACTCCATGCAGATATGAAGCAGCCTTCCAGGTCAGCCCTTGCCAGAAAAAAACTTCCATCCCTCCTGGTTGGTGTCCTGGTTGGTGTAATTCTCCCTATATGAGCCTCAGGGATCCCAGGAGCTGCCCTCGCCCAGTCCCACTGCCTTCCAGGAGACTTCAGACTTGCCAGCCACCAGCAGCTTAAATCCCTCCAGAGATGATTGACTTCCTTTGCTGAAACAGTAACCCAAACCAGAGGACACTGGATCTCATCACTGCTGAACCTGGGGGATATGGACTTGGGGGGGGGATGTTGTTTTTATGTCAATGAGTGTTATATGTTCCCTATGCCCCCACCCCTTGGCTCTCCATTCCTTTGATTTCCTGCCTCCACCCACTCCTTAGCTCCCTCCTTGCTGTAGGGACCCTGCTGCTCATAGCCCCCTGCCTCATCCTGCTTATCAATCAACAAATATTCTTAATATATTATGCCATTGCTCCATCGTAAAAACAAAGGGGGAGATATGGGACCTTGCTAAAAGGCACAGAGGATATGTGGTTAAGGGAAGTTGAGACAGGCTGAAACCCCGGTAAAAAATCTCTGCACTGAGACCCAGAGGAAGCTTCGCCATTCTCCTCCCTTGATCCTAAACCTCCAGGCTCCCTGGCAAGCTACAGTGAACACTGTGTTCTCACCCAGCGGTGCTGGTCAATAGGTGACAGATCCAGGTGACAGTTTTTCCGTAGATGCCACCATAGAACTCATGTCTAAGAATGACATACTTCCCGCCACTCAAGGCTGAGCAAGCCTCTCAACTTATGCAAATTAGGCATTCACAGGTTACTAGCCCCTGCCTATCCACTCGTGAGACATCCACAGACCACCTTGCTCCAACCAATCCCCTTGCTGATGCCCCTACCTCTAATTTTCCCCTGACTTCTCCTATATATATATATATATATATATGACACTTCCACATATAATAAACTATCTGCCCATTCTATCCATGGTGGCTGTATCCGGAGAGTTTATTTCTCTCGCTGGCTCATGTCCTGCCCACCCAGCTCCACAGACAAGCGGGGACTCCCTCCCTAAATCAGCTGTGGACCAGCCACCAGCACAGCACAGCGTCCACAACCCCCAGCATCTGCAAAAGAAACAGTGTCCTCTGCGACCCACAGCGTCAGCAGAGAAAGAAACAACACCAAAACATAGAAAGACCTAATATATTACTTTGCCACACAACTAATTATAGAAATAATTCAGCCAAGAGCAAAGGCTGCACTAAGAAACCACAGCTAAATACTCAGAAAAAGAAGTGATGTAGGTGGTTCAGGTTACATAGGCACATGAACTGTTTGACTCAAAGTTCAGTGTTCAAATATTTTATCAAAAGAAGGTCCAAAGTACAGGAAACATGTCATGGAGGCTTCTTTCATGTTGTTTCTGCAATGTTTTAATGGCTGCACACCATATCATTTACCTCCCAAAGTCAGGCTTATGAGAGAATATACCATAAGAAAAAAAAATGTTCCTTTTCCTTATAAAATTGACATTCATACTTAATCTCTCATAAATCTGATAACTTTTGCCCTAATCTTTGATTTTAAAAATGATGTCACTAAAGGAGGGAAGTTGACCAAGGGAAGTTCTGAGGATATTTGGAGAATGGAACACTTCCCGAGGACATCATTCCAATAGGGATTAAAGCCTCAAAAGAATGCAGGGAACATTCTGCCACCTTGAAAGACTATCAAAGAAGGGGTTGTAGAATGGCCTCCAAAGTCTGATGTCACTCTCTAACAGTTAAGGAAGAAGAAACAGTGTGTAGAGTCTCTCAGGGGGCAAGGGTTAAGCCACAGCTCAAAGGAGATGATTTTAGGTCCAGTTGTAGTGATATAAAATGAAGGTTGACTACCAGGCGAGGTTATCGAGAATGTAGTGTGAGCACTGATCATGGCAGAGTTCATGTTCTTAGGTCTTCATTCTGCTAATTAAGTACTTGTACAAGCTACCACATCAGGTGTATCAGTAACTTTCTCATTGCCAAAACAAAATACCTGTCCTGAAGCAGCTTGTGGAAGGAAAAGGTTTTACTTGAGCTCACACTTCTGAGTGTGGAGTCTGACACAGGCCCATAGTGTTAGGTAAAAACTCAGGCAACACCTCGGTCCCCACCCCCAACCAATGCAGTGAGCCACAAGAGAAGCTTCAACACCAAAGACTGCCTCCTAAACAGGAGATAAAGCTCCCCACCCAACCTGCTATTTCTCTGTCTAGCAGAAAAGGACATCCCTTTCCCCTTCCAGGCCACCTGGGCCCTTCCCCCGACCTGGGAATTCCCCTTAAATTCATGATCTGACCGTGCCATGTGTTCTTTCCCACTTGGGAGATAGCCTGCAGCTCGGGGTCCCTTTCCTCTGATTAAAGCTTTTTCTTTCAGAATGGTCTCTCGCGGTCAATCTAACACATGGCAGGAGTAGGAAACTGCTATCACATCATCCCATCAGTAGGAAGGAAAGGAAAAAGCCATGAATGCCAGTGCTAAGCCAGCTCTCTTTTATACACACCAGAGTTAGGATAGGTCTTTCCTTCTCAGTTAACCTAATCAAGATGAACTAATAGACAATTCTGCATTCTGTCAAGTTGAAAATCAGTATCAACCATCACACCAGATAATTCAAGGAATCCAGTAAAGGTCATGATCTGTGGATGTCTAACAAGGGTATGAATAACACTGACCGGTGAAGACAAAGGATGCTTCAGCAATGTTAGGAAAAAGAGTTTTCTTTGCGGTACCTGTGTTTACTGGAGGAGGGGGCATTTTTAGAAATTTTGGAAATCCTTGGATATATATTGAGATGAAGCATGGAGGCAATGGGGAAGAGAGAAGCAGGCCAGCAAGGTGGTCAGGCAGTCTAGCCTAATGGTAGCAGGGTAAGTTGATGCAAAGAAATGTGATAGCTGAACATTCACTACCTCTGTCAAATTCCAACTTTTACATTGGTGACCTAAGGCAAAAACGTGGATTCTTTGTCCCTTAATTTTATTGTATGGAAAGAATAAAGAATAGTGTTTGCCTCATAGGAATGCAATAAGAAAACTATGCATGTGAAATGCTCAGGACAACCAAAGACAAACCCGTTTGATAATTTTAGTTATTATTACTTGGTATTACTTTTACTGACACAGAAATTAATATTTTTACCAGCAAACAATAAAGCTATGAAAGCAAGATTATTCATTAGATGTCAGATGATAATAATTAAATTTTATTCTGTAGGAAGTGAGGAAGCTTCTAGATGCATGCCATCATTGGGGAAACTTACCCCAATTAGTGGAACCCTCTATGTGCTATAAGAACTGGAGGGAGTAGCATCTGGGAAGCTACAGGAAGTGAAAGCCAGTGGGAAGTGATGGCTGCAGCTGATGCATGAGATAATTTTGTCCTCAATTTGGAAACGACAGCAGAGATGGAAGTCATGGACTTCAATGACACTGTGAAAGGAGGGAAAGACTGCACGTCTATTTAAATCTAGGCAACAAAGCCAAAGTTACGTGTGATATTTTGCGTACTGGTGACTGAGACTAATATAGTGCTATAATGGAAAGCAGAAATCTAGGATTAAAAACTGATTTAGAGGAGAGGGGGTAGAGTATGAAATTTAAGTGAAATATTCTCTAGGCATCTGGAAGTGCAGAATGAATTCAGGAGAGAGGGCAAGTAGGGGTGTGTTATCATTAGAGTGATGCCAGAGAGCAGATTGATGAATGACTTTTCTGTAAGAAAAAATGTCAAGGGAAGAGCCTAAACTAACATCTGAACATGGGGGATTAGCAGGGACTTGATGGTGTGAACTTTGAGCGCATAGCCATGATCATAGTGGCTATGTATGAAACTATTAACAATGTGGCATTTATCTATGCTTTTCATTGACTCATTTTTCATTCATGCGTATGTTTATGGACATTCGGATTTTAACCTGCTTAATGCCCAGAACCTAACAATGGATAAAGTCTACAGTACTATGTAGTCAACAGAAGAGCCACTTGCCTCCATGTTCAGCTTTGGAACATTGTTTGGAGATGTGTCTCACGTTATTGATGCCTCGTACTTTGGCTATGCATATGCAGTCTGTAGCTATGGAGTAGCCTGACCATTTTATCATTTTATTACTTTCCTTTAACATTTACCAAAACGATTTTGACTCCATCCTATTTAATGCAATCGACAACCAGTTTTGTAAGAGAAGATTTAAGATTTAAGATAAGGCATCTCTAAAGCCTTGATGCAGCTTCACAATGACAATGAGAGGTCCTGATTACATGACATCACCATCTGAACACTAGTTTGCTTACTTACCTCTTTAAAACAAAAAAGCTCACTGTTTTTAACTGCCTAAGCCACACTGAGGGGAAGAGCACCTTCCCAAACCTGCTCCCTCCTTCTTCCTCCATAATCTCCATGGAAACCTCTAAAACAAGCCATTTTAGTCCTGACATGGCAGCAGGCTGACACCTTGGGCTGGGATTTAATTTTGAGTTATGACCAAGTTAGGAAAACATATGATGTGGCTGTTTGCTTACAGAGAGAGGGGGGAAATCATAAAACCCTCTTTCTTTATGAGCTGTTGCTTGATTCGTTCCTGGAGCCCCAAGTAGCAAGCTTCTAAATCAATGTGTGCAGCTGTTTGGGCTTCTTGGAGCCCAGCAGGTGTATTCCTCAGCTCGGCTGCCATCTCCCCGCACTCACATAACAAATAATAATGTCTTCCACACACAAGCCATCCATCAGAGTTACTGCCAGTCCCTGAGAGGCTTCTTTCCCTCGTCTCCCCACAGCCCTTTATCCTCCTTTCTTTCTTGTCTACTTTTTTTCTTCCTTTGCAGTAGATATGTGCCACACATGAATTTTTCCTCACACTTTCTGGATGTGTTTTAATGGGTAAACCTTTGGGTCTTTTGGAAAGAGGAGAGAGAGAGAGAGAGAGAGAAGGAGGAGGAGAAAATTCTCGGCAGTATTTATTTGTGTTTTAAAAAACATAACAATAGAAGTATTGTGACTGGTGAAATCAATTAGTCTTCCTAAGCACTAAAGGTCCACATCTGGTGTGGCTTAAGTTAATGTAAGGGAAAGGGCTGCAGAGGCCCAGAGACCTTGCGTTCTCATTTCAACAGGTGACAGAGAAGGCATAAAAGGCTAATAATATACTACGAGTGCAGAGATGGTGTGATAAATACTGGGGGGGGGTGCCCCGGAGGTAAAAATCTTTGCTGGCCCATGACAGCCAACTAAGTGTTCCTTACCTTTATCCATAGCTTTATCCATAGCTGACCATTGGCTACAGAGAACTGAAATAACTGTCACCTTGAGACTATTCCAAAGGTTCAACATGACCTTTTCCCAGAGAAATACAGAGATAAGATAAAACTACTGAGAATCAGTGGTGGGGCAAGTGAAGACAGATCTGACGTATAGACCCTTACTTAGCCAGAGTGGGTCAGTGGAGGGAAGGTTGAGGAGCTCCATGCCTAGTTATTATTGCAGAGTTGGGGCTTCTGGATAAATCAGAACTATGACATACTCCTTGATCTTTAAGTAAAGCTTCTAGACTTAGCAAGTAAACATAGAGGAATCCAGCTAAATTGAAATTTTGATTAAAGTAGCAATTTGGGGGGTCTTCATATATGCAATGTTTGCACATACACTGATATGGTCTTGGTTTTTCTAAAAAATTGTCTAAGGTTTCCCATGTGTTTCTCTGGAAATTCCACTTCTAGGAACTTGTACTTTTTACATCTGATGCCTTTCTTGCTATTCTCCATGTTGTATCATGAATCCAAAGAAGAAACGGCCACCATGAAAGCATGAATCTCTTCTGTGCAGAGCCACTATTCCATGTCCATTCTTACTCATTGTCCTTTGAGAAGAATTCATGGAATAAATCCTCTAGGGAAAAAAAGTAAATAAGGGTCATTCTGACCTAAAGAGGAAGAAAATATTCCTTCATCATAAGTATAATTTTTGCCTTGGTACCAGAGGGACTTGAATTGCTGCTCCATCAAAGAAATCCTCTAAGTATTAGCCTACAGAATACCACCAACGAAGTCTGCAGGGTGACCCTCTCTGGGAAGTTGACCGTGCTTTACAGCAAGTTGTTAAAGAATCTGAAGTTAAAGAATCTGAAAACTATCATCTTAGCCTTTCTCCATGGTTACTTTATCTGTTTGATTACAGAACAACATTTTCCAGAAATACCTATGGATACCCAAGCTGAACTAATTCACTGAGTAACTAAGCGGATGTCTGCTTAGTTTTTACGTTTATTTTTCCTTCATTCTACATGATTTTCATCTTCTAATTAAATTTTAATTTTCTTATTCTACATGGAATTAAAAGTAATCTTATCTTTTTTGGTAGTATGCAAAAAACAATTTTTGAATGAATAATAACTACCCTGAGGTAATTGGAAGCAATACATGATACACGGAATATTACAAAGGACCTGCATCTCAGAAATTCAGAGGATCTGTGGCTCTTAACCAGGCTTTCCTTCTTAATGTAACACTGTTTACAAATGTAAAGGTGTCATTCCCCAAGCAATCTGTCCCTTTCCTTCCTCACTGGCCCCCACTCATTATTGAGTGGAGAACGTGTGTTTCCACTCTCTCTAGCCAGTCTCTCCCAGGCATTCACTTCTACCCCAGAGAGGGTGGTTTTAAGCAGGAGCCTGAACTTTGGGGATTTATTACATATGTTGTAGTTAGGGGTCCTTTAAGAATAAAAGGGGTGGGACCATGTGAATTACTATTATTATAAAAGTCTCAATTATTAACTTAGTCCTTATGTGAGACCCCTTGGTACCTAGCAATCATTCCAGCACAATATAAATCTATCATAAAGAAATCTCATTCCAAGGGGGAGAGATTCTCTTATTCCAAAGCTGACAGCAGGTACCAAAAACCTGGAATGACAGGATAGTCCATGGGTATTTTTATTTTTATTATTTTCTTAAACCAGTTTCCAACAGCTGGTTGCCAGTTGCCCCTGACATGGACACATGAAAGCAAAGCCTCCAGCACTATGCCAGCCGGGATCAGGGAAGAAACGCGGCCCTCATAAATCAAGGCAGCACTGTTCTATAGCTTCAGCACAATGAAGTGCATGTGCAGGGGATCAGAGGGACGAGCTGCATCTAAGAGCCAGAGAGCTGTGCTCTTTCCTGGGGATAGAAACCAGCCCTCATTTAGATAAAGCTTTCATCATCCTCTGGGTTTCTCTGCATTGGTAAAATCATTTCTTCAGGACTGCACACTTTGGTGGGTAGGGCTTCCTATTATGGTTCAAATCACTATCACAGTTCTTTTAAAAGAAGAGCCTGCTTCTACTTAGAGCTTCAGAAGGACCTCCCAAGTTTGCAGAACAGAGGTGTGAGAAAGAGAGTTCATTCCTGACCTGCTGGATTGCAATTCATGAGAGTTAGTGAAGCAGCTATGAGGGTGGATTTCATGAAGCAGAGAAGGGAAGGTCAGATAGATAGATACATGATAGATAGATAGATAGATAGATAGATAGATAGATAGATAGATAGATAGATAGACAGACAGATATAGATTAGATATAGATATAGATATAGGTCTAGATATAGGTATAGGTATTGATGATATAGATATGGATATAGATATAGACATAGACATAGATATAGATATAGATGATATAGATATAGATATAGGTATAGATACAGATATAGATAAAGATAAAGATAGAGAGAAGACAGGTTTTAAAAAGAAAATGTGGGGCTGGGGGATGGCTAGCAGATAAGGGGCCTGAATTCCATCCCCAGCACCCATGTACAACTCTGAATGTGGCCATGCACACCTGTAACAATATTCTTAAGGGAGAAGAAACTGAGGGATCTCTGGAGTTCACTGGTCAGACAGTCTGACCAAAAATTCAGAAGGTCCAGTTTCTGTGAAAAACTGTTTCAAGGGAAAACACAGATGAGATATTGCTATGGCTCCCTTGTCTTAGCACACATGTGCACATGGTAGGCACATCTGTACACACATGTACATATACTATACCAGACAGACACACCCACACATACTAAAATAACAAGGGGATATATATAAGAAAATGAAAAAGAAGCAGGAAGTGAGCAAACTTCAAATGGCTGGAATTTCATTCAGGGCAGAGGAATATCTTTTCAGAGACTGACTCAGATGGAATTTACAAGACACTATACATATCTAATATGAGTGATCAATCTCAAATTAATGAAAATAACTTCATTATAGTCAAGGTAGAAGTCATTACTGGTTACACATCCAATATTGCTAGAAGAAGATAATCAGAAATATCTCAGTCAGGTACTACCAAAAGGGAAAGAGTTCAGGATTCTTCACGTGAGGAAAATGTGACCTTGATGCTAACGAGGCCAAGTGCTAATGTAAGGAAGGAAACAGTAATGAGTTCTACCAGTTTGTAATTCGAATATAGAAGTCCAAGTCTATATGAGATATGTATCAGCTGTCTGGATAGGGTGGGAATCCTGGACCTAGCGTTCCTGCCACTGTACAACCCAATTCTAGCACAAATACCCATGTGTAGAGGATATCACCCCTGGGGAACCCTCAGAGAGGGTGGGGAACAAAGAGTGCTGACTCTAACAGATTATAAATCTTGTAACTCTTATTACTTTCTACTACTCTAACATGTTGCATTTTTCTGGGATAGTCAGTATGAATCATGTGCCTGGACTGAAGGTAGGTGCTTCATGTACCCCACCACTGCTGGGAACACTAATGCCAAGGGCCCCTGCCAGCCACCAAGCTCACACCTATGATGCTGGAGGAATTGTCTAGCAGGTGACTAATGCCATGATTATTGAAGTAGAAAGAGTAGCCATCCTGTGAGTACCCCACACTCACTACTATACATGTGCTATGTCTGCTCGGGGTTCTACAGTATCCCCATTACTCCATGGTTGCCAAAGACAGTGGGTCACTTAAATGGTATGTCAGTGCACACTGTGCCCAAAGACATTAATTACAGACAAATCTATGATTCATTATATATACTTAACTCTACTTAACTACTTAACTAGATGCCCAGTAACAAACGATCTCTCTCATAAATGGAATATAAAAATTACATTTTGTAGAATATAATTATAAAATGGTCACTACTAGATGCTAAAACAGAGTAAAGGTGGGAGGAGAGTGAAGGAATAGGGAAAGGTTGATCAGTGAGTACTAAGTTACATTTATAAAAGAGCATTTCAGTTACTTCCCATTGCTGGACAAGATGCTGGACCAGTAGAAGCTCATGGAAGGCAAGGGTTTATTTTGGCTTACACTTTTGAGGGGATGTTTCATTGTGGTGAAAGCAGAGAGTAGGAGCATGAAGCTAACTCACATTATTATCATAGTAGCAGGGAAAAAGCAAGAGTGAGCTGGAAAAGAGGTCTGGATTATGAATTCCCATGGGCCACCCACAGCAACACACCTTCTCCAGCAAGGTTTGACCTACTAAAGGAGACACCTGCTTGGGATCAATTATGAGGCTTAATCACAAACACATGAGGGTATTGGGGACATTTAGCATTCTAACCACAACAATAGAAAGCAGTTCTTGTATGGTATTGTATAGTGGAATGAATGGCTGCACATAATAACTGTTAATTCTATATCTCAAAGAACTATAAATTGAAAGTGTTTTCACCATAATGAAGTGGTAAATATTTGAAGAGACCCATACTTAACCTGATACAAACATTATGTGATACATTGAATATCACATTGTTTTCCATTAATATATATAGATGCTATGCATTTAATACATAATAAAAAAGAAAATGATAAGCAGTCATAAATCAGAAGAAAAGTCACGGCATGGAAAACTGTTTAATTAGGAGTGAATTTGATAGTAGGAAGTGGTAATATCATAAAGCTCTCTGATGACATTGTAAACAAATCCCAAGTTTATAATTTTAAAAAAACAGCATAAAAACTGCTTTTACACATACACCTCCTAATCTTAAAAACAAAATAGAAAATAACCTTGACTATATTTTATACTAAATTCTTAAAATCATGGTGAATTTTTGATTTTTATAATGGTAGTATCTCTAGCTATTCCTAAATACCATTTGAATGAGAGAGATTCTGAAAGGGGTTGTGATATTGTGGTGGAACACGGTCACCAACTATGACATAATCATTACCATCTTGAAAAGAGAGCAGCAGTGATTACCTGTAAGAGTCACTCGAAAGACTATAACATCGGTCCTGCTGTTAAAATGAATATCAAAATGATAAAAATATGAAACAATTCTAATTTAATTTTTAAATTCTTATAAATTTACAGAACAGGGATAATGTGCTTGGGACCCTCCTGTTTATAGGCGCTCTGCCTTCTTTCCTCCTTTAAGCTTTATAAATAAATGCATTTTTGTTTTGCTTGACTTTCAAAAGAGTTAAATAAAATGTACTAAGCAAATCATGTCAAAATGAATCCTGTGAATAAATCTACAATCAATCGGCAACAACTTCTGTCAGTAACGCATAAAGCAATGTTCCAAAGAGCAGTCAGATCTATAAGAGTTTAATAGAATTATGAAAATGACTACATATGTATGCATATATATATATATATATATATCCAACTTTACAGAACATTTATAAAAATGATATACTTTTAACTTTAAATAATTTCAAAAGATAGTAAAGAATTTGAATTATTCAGTAGCCACAGGTAGAACAATTTCAATTAAATTATTTTTAAAAACAAATGTAAAAAAACATGCTTTGCAATAAATTAAACTTTAGGACAACAACATAACTAAGCAAAAACATCACAATAGAGATTTAAGCATAATTTGATATGAATACTAAACAGTATATAAGGAAAAGATGAATGTGAGACTATATCTTAGTGGTAGCGTGCTTGTCCAGTATGTACAGGCCCTGCATATGAGCCTTTATACCCAGTGGTACAAAAAAAGACAGAAGAGAATGAGTAAGAAAATAAGGCTGGAGGAGAATCATTTATGTAGCAAAATGTGTGCTTAACAAAAACAAACGGTAAAATCGTTTAACCTAGTATTCATTTTTAACAATAGGAAAACACAGCCAAGCTTACAGTAGCCAGGAGAAAATAACAATAAATTAATGAAATAGAGATATTTATGCCAAAGTTGGGTTTTAAGAATAAAAAAAAAGGACCAATGAAGTTAAATTAAAATAATAAAACTTTTTACAAAACTGGCCAAGAAAGATAGAAAGCAAAGATGATCATATGAAGAATTTGAAGTTGATATCATTACAAATCCTACAGATTTAAGAAATATAGTAGAGAAACACTGTGACCAACTTCAATAATACATTTAGAAACGTAGATATAGGTATTTCT
>PVHP010007192.1:0-22783 GCA_004024765.1 Zapus hudsonius
CTCTCTCTCTCCCTTTTTCTCTCTCTTTCTTTCTATCTTGTCTCTCTCTCTCCCCTCTTTCACAAGTAATTGGCTAAAAATATTTGTAACCTCTTCTATGGGTGTTATATCATTACAACATATATAAATACCTTTTAACAGCGCCATTATATAACCATTTTATTTTTACTATGTAGTCACCATATTACATCTAAGCAGCTCTGCCAGTTGCCTTATAAACATTACTTTTCATCATTTACATCTGAATCTGTAGTTTCATGTGTCAGATACTCTTCACCTCCACCCCATAGCAATTGGGTAATTGCTAGGTGGTAAGAGGCTACCAAAAGTTCTATAAATTTGCCCAAGTTGGCATATTTGCCAAAGTGACACACATTCGGTTAGCAGCTCTATTTTATGTCCTCATAGCTTTCATTCATTTATATTATCTATAAAGCAGTTATTGCACATAGTAGTATCTTGTCTGTATACTCTGCTTCACTCAACTGAGCTTATAGAGAGTAGCTGCCATGTTCATCATCTTTGTGTTTCAAATGTATATAAGAATTTCTAACAAACAAATTATAAAATAGTTATTTTGTGTAAAACTCAAGAGATGGTCAATCAATGTATAACTAACCATTTTCAATGCATAGATATTATAAATCATATACAAACAAATAAATGTACCAGATTTATTGTTGCTATCTCTCAAGAATCATTGCCTTAGCGTCTCTCTTCTGTAACCACTTTCAGTAGTATCCTGGGAATCTCAACCCAAACAACTTCCCAAATTGGAGATCAGAAATCTTTGTAAATGACAGAGTCTGTGACCTCAGGTTCAGAAATTCTTTATACCAAAGCTCTCATTTTGTAGCATAACATACAAATTCAACTAATTGATTTTTCTCTTCTAAGAAGAGAGATCTCAATACTGGGTGATGAAAGTCTGCTCATTGCCTCAACAAAGATGTTTTTAAAGGCAGTGTAAATATATTATATTATATAATATTATATATTATATAACATAACATATATAATATATAATATATATATTATAACACATATAATATATATATTATAGCTTGTCATAATAAGACCTTTGAATTAAGTTATCTTTCTTGCACTTGTCCACATAAAACACACAGCTCTCACCTCAAAAGGGAGAAGAAATAGTTTATTCTGTAGACGAATATGTGTGATAATGGCTCAGAAACACAGATTTAGACTAACACAATTCAATGTTCCAATGTGTTAACAATTTTATGAAGGTCTTTTTTTTTTTTTAGTTACAGATCAAAAGTAAGTCATAAATCAAGGTGTGTTTTAAACAATCAGCTGATCATCAGGTAGGCAGGTTGCAGCAAAGCACAGATATCTCCACCATACATTTTAAATGTTACTTGATGAGATTCTTATCCCTTGGGTTGATGGACACTTTTCTGCTAATAAGTTCCAAAAAGACTGCATTTTATCAACTGTAGTCATGTGGATTTTAGGTCAGACATAGAGTTGTGCAATGATTATTTAGGGTTTTAGGGTAGCCAGAGATCACTTGGCTCTGAACTTGTAACATTTCATCTCTGTAATCTCAGGAGTCTGAGTACATTCAGCATTGCTGGAAGTAGGTGTAGCAGAAGCAGCACTTTTCTTGGAACTTAAGTTCACACTCTCAAATCAATGGCCTCTCTGTTTCACTGAGGAAATCCTCTTCTCTATTCTGAGGGATTCTTGCCATTTGTCTCCCTCAGTGAAACTCACTCTACTGATAGGGTCCTGATCAAAGGCACTAGCAGGAGACAGTGAAATTTAAAAGAATTCAAAAGAATTGGCTCTTACTTCAGTAAGGCATTTCAAGAAAGATAACTATTGCACATATATCCCTTGAAGTTCCTAGGATCACTCAATAAATATTTGCAAGGTCAATTTTGAATAAGTAACTGAAAATGTGATTGACAAGATTTTGAAAGAAATGATAGGATATTGAAAGAATTACTTAAGTAAAATTCAAGTTGGACCAGGCCTCTCTGGTGGTCAGTCTGTCCCCGCCCAAACGCACTTTCATGTGGCCAGGCCTCTATGGCACACCTACACTTCTGAACCACCAAAGCCCTACTGGTGGTCAGTGGCCCCTACGCCCTTCTTCTTCCTCTGCCCCCACCCATCTACCTACACTACTGTCCTTCCAGGCTTCTTGGGTGATTAGCCTGAACCCTTCTCTCCTTCTCCATCCCCACCCCAGCCATCTATACTTCTCCCCAAACAGGACCCTCTCAGTGGCGGCTTTGGTGGCAGCATCGGTGACCTATTCTCTCTCTCCTGCTGTTCCCCACCCAACCACCTGCCCTTCTGCCCTGCCAGGAGCCAACAGTGGTCACAGGGTCCTCTGCATTTCTCTCGCTCACTCTGCCCCTCATCCAACCAGTGGGTCTTCCACCCTGTTAGAGCCACACTTGTGGTATCAAGGGCCTCTTAACTTCTCTTTCCCTCTGGTCCTCATCCCACCAGGTGCCTTTTCTCCCCACCAGACCCCTTAGGGTGTGGTGACCTTGGTGCTTCTCTCTCTATCTGTTACCACCCAGGTATTCGCTCCTTTGATCCAATTACAGCTAGAGAGCAAAGCTCTCTGGTAGGCACATGCGGAGGGGTAAAAGGGAAATATCTAAACCTTCCCAGCTGGGATATGGAGGGGAAAGAGGAACAAGTAGGTCTGCTCTGAATACTCATGAACCCCATTATCAAGACACAGTAGTGAATATAGTGAGAGAATATCTGACCCCTACTCTATAGTGTACACTGAACACTAGTCAAGAACTTCTGGCACACCCATGACCTCCACAACTATTGCATTTGGGGCTACAACACTATCCCAAACATATCTAGTACCTAGAACATAGGGCATATCCAATGAAAACTTGCAGTGGCCCCCACAACAAGAAAACTAGATCCTTATCAAAAAATAGGCAGAAATTAGCATAAAAAGAACACATCCAAGCAAGCTGAGACTCCCCAACCTAGACCCCCTCCCACAATGGAGGAGGCTACTGGAATGCAGGGGAGATAAAACCACAACCCCCAAATGAGAATAAAATAATTCCTGGTCATAAATGCAATGAGATCATGATCAGGATGATGGCAGAAATGGAAGCTGTCAAAAAAGACTTAAATTAGATGAAACTCAGCAATGTGAGCATAAACATAAGACTGAACCTAATGGAGAAAAATCTGACGGATATCAAAAACACATTAAGTGAACTGAAGGTGAACCAACTGGAAGGAGCTAGAAAAATCAGCTGATTAAGTTTGATGAGGACTTAACCAAACTCAAGAACGAATTACAGGAGTCAATAGCAAAAACAAAATTAGATTGGAAATTGGAACTCAACAGAGAAATGGAGACTATGAACAAAAATATAGCAGAAACCAAAAACCAAACAGATGTTTTAAAGGCCTCCTTTGAATCCCTGGAGGACAGATTCTCAGAACTCAAGGACAGAAGGAAACAATAAGGAATCCATAGGCTTCAATAAATCCAAAACATCATGTGAACAAAAGATGAGGAATCTGTGAAGAGACCAAATCTCAGGATCATCGTCATCCCAGAGGGAGAAGAAACCCAGGCCAATGGCAGAGAAAATATTTTCAACAAAATTATGCAAGAAAAATTTCCTTATCTTACAAGAGAAAGGCTGTTCCAAATATAAAAAGCCCACAGAAATCAATACAAAGAAGACCAAAGAAGGAACTCCCCAAGACATATCTTGATTAAAATGCTAAACATATAAAGTAAAGGGAGAGTGCTCAAGGCAACAAGAGAGAAACAATGCATTACTTAAAGCTAAATCCATCAGACTTACCTCAGACAACTCTTTAGAAACCATGAAGGCCAGAAGGGCATGAAACAATGCTCTTCTAGGCCTAAAGAATTATGGACTCCAACCTAGAGTACCTGGCAAAAATATCCCTCATAATAGGTGGAGAAATGAAAGTGTTCCATGAATAAAAGCCAGCTCTATGATTATATGAATGAATACAAAGCCTTATTTACAGAGGATATTATGGGAGATACACAGAAGAGTCAAGAAACCCACCTCAGAATACTAATACTAATACTAATAAAGAGCATGGTAATCAAAATTATAGGGCTAACAATAACACATGAGGCATCAACACCTATATGTCTTCTGACATGGCAGGACTAAGCAAACCTAATGGTTATAACTCTGAATATAAATGAACTTAGCTCTCCTATAAAAAGGCATAGATTAGCAGGGAGGATTAAAAAAATGGACCCTTCCATCTGCTGTCTTCAGGAAACTTACCTCAGCAATAAAGACAGATATCTCCTTAGGGTGAAAGGATAGAAAACATTTTCAAAGTGAATGGAAATAAAAAGCAAGTGGGTGTAACTAAAATTAAATAGATCTTAAACCAAATTAATTAATTAAGAATGACAATGAAGGTCACTTCTTACTCAGCAAGAGAATGAATGATTCAACAGACATCACTATCATAAATATGTATGCACCAAACACAGGTGCACCACATATCATAAAGCAAAGCTTACTCAAAAACAAAACAGAAATAAACCCTAATTCCATCATAGTAGGAGACTTTAAAACACCACGATCATCTCTATAGATCATCCAAACAGAAGGTCAGCACGGAAATAACAGAGTTCAAAAATACCATAGATCAATTAAGCCTAACAGACATTTATAGAACATTACATCTGAAGACCACAGAATATACATTCTTCTCAGCAGCCCATTGAACCTTCTACAATATAAACTACATATTAGGGCATAAAACATGCCTCAACAAATTCAGGAAGATTGCCATAGCCCCCTGCATATTATCAGAAAACAATATGATAAAGTTAGAAATTAACAATGGGAGGAGCAGCAGAAACTACACCAACTATTGGCAACAGAATAATATGCTATTAAACAACAAATGGGTTGTTCAAGAATTTACCCCTTAGGAACGCATACCAAAACCTATGAAGCACAATGAAGGCGTTCCTAAGGGGTAAATTCATAGCCCTAAATGTCTTCATAAGAAAGACTGAGAGAGCTCATATAAATCACCTTACCACCCACCTAAAGGAATTGGAAAAACTTGAAGAATCCACCTGGAGGAGTTCAAGGCAAAAAGAAATAATTAAGATAAGAGATGACATTAATGAAATAGAAATGAAGAAAATGATTAAAAAATAAAAAGAAGAGCTGGTTCTTTAAAAAAAAATAGTAAGATTGAAAAACCTTTGGCCAATCTAAATGAAGAAAAGAGAAGGCCCAAATCAACAAAATCCGAGGTGAAAAGGGAGAGGTCACAACAGACCCCAATGAAACTGGAAGAATCATCAGGACATTCTTCCAAAACCTCTACTCCACAACATTGTGAGTACCTGGAAAAAATGGATGAATGGAATGGCAAAAGGCCTAGATCTATCAAAAAAAAAAAAAAAATCCTCAGCAAGTATCACCATTCCTGATCTAAAGACATACTACAAAGCCATAGTAACTAAAAATAGGATGGTACTGGCATAAAAACAGACAGACCAATGGTAAAGAATTGAAGACCCTGCTTTTAGTTTGAGTAACTATAGTTACTTGACATTTGAAAAATTTGCCACCAATGTGCATTGGTATAAAGATAGCATCGTAAACAAATGGTGCTGGACAAATTCTTATAAAAAAATGAAAATAGATCCACTTCTTTCACCATGCAAAAAAATCAACTCCAAATGGTTCGGAGACTTCAATATAAGACCTAAAGCACTGAAAACCCTTGAAGAAAAAATAAGAGAAACTATCTATGAATAGGAGTAGGGAAAAACTTCCTGAGCAAACCTCCAGTAGCCCAGAAAGTGAAACAATCATTTAACTAATGGGATCACATCAAGCTTAAAAGCTTCTGTATAGACAAACATAACATACTCAAATCCAATAGACCACCATCAAACTGGAAGATAATTTTGACAGCTATAACACAGAGGTCTAATATTCAGAATTTACAAAGAACCTTTAAAAAATAAAAAAAAATCAAACAGCCCCACTCACAAAATAAGGGATTAATCTCAACCAAGAATTCACAGAGGAGGAAACACAAATGGTCAATTCTCTTTTAAGAAAGTTCTCACCATCATTAATCATCAGGGAAATGCACATCAAAACTACAATGCGAGTCCACCTTACAACACTCAGAATGGCATTCATTAAAAAATCCACCAACAATAGGTGCTGGCAAGGTTGCAGGGGAAAAGGAACCCTCATTCACCACTGGCAGGATTGCAAATTCGTTCAATCACTATGGAAAGAAATGTAGAGACTCCTTTATAAAATGGATATAGAGCTACCAATGGACCAAGCTGATAGTTTGAATAGATGTCCCCCAAAAGAATCAAAGGTTTATTATAATTGTGAATTGTCACCAGCCTTCTGGCTGGATGAGGTGTCACTTTGGCCTGGCCTCCTGGCATCTGGCTCTGAGGTATTTCTAAAGTGGATGCAAAATACTAGAGATACATATGCAAAAGAGTAGCCGGAACTAGAGTCTGACAATCCTGTTACGTGAGTTACGTTGTTAGGGTTGCTTGTTTGCTTTGAAGATGCTGGGCCTCTGTCTCTGGTTGGATCTGTGTAAGGGGACCAACCTTTCCTTAACTTCCCCTGGATCTGTTACTTCAATAAATACTTTCCTCCAAAATTGTACCTGGTTTGGAGATTCAACCCAGTGGTGTGTGTCTGACTACAACACCAGCATTCCCTCTACTAGGAATCTTCCCTCAAGATTCCTTGCCTCAACATAGAGACATTTGCTCAACCATGTTTATAGCAGCTCACTTAATAATAGCTAAGAATTAGAATGAACCCAAATCCCCATCACTGGATGAATGGATAACAAAGTTTGGTACATTTACACCATAGAATTCTACTCAGCTAAAGGAAAAATGGCATAATGAACTTTAAAGAAAAGTGGATGGACTTGGAGCAGATCAATCTTAGAGACCTCATATAAGAGCAAAGACAAATGCCACATATTATCCCTCATATGTGGTTCCTAACCAGGTTAAGCTTAAACTTTAAGCAAACCTGACAGGTGAATTGAGAGACTGTAAAAGGGGATGGAAAAATCTGGGGGTGAGATGGGAGGGTAGGAAGACTTTTACAATATGCTAAACCAATAATGAATTGAGAGACCAGCAAGTCAAGAAGTGCTCATGTGTACAATAGCGGCACTAAACCTAGGAGGGTCATCAACTGTTTATGGATTAGCTAAGAGATTCACTTTCTGATAAGGAACCCTTAACTGCAACTGGGAACTATGGGAAAATCTTATGGGAACCAAGAACTTGGGCTCCAAAGGGAAATTCCCACTACCAGAAAGCTACAGGGAGGCTACACCCATTAGAATCTTGCCAAATTTGAAACATTGTCTCATTTAACCTATGTTGATCTCACTCTCGGAGGGAGATTCTGTTTGTGTTTTTCTGAAGGCAGTGAGAGAGCCTGGGACAACCCAATTCCACCAACAAGACATGGGATGATGGCTGACATCCTGGCAGATGAACCACCCCTGGCCTGTCATGTCATATAGGGCCCAAATGCAGCCTATTAGAAAGCGCTGAGGTAAACAATACACCTATCACCACAGTAAGTCAGGGAACCCATGATAGGACAATGAAGACAGACATCATTAATACCCAATACAATCCAATGTAGAAGACCAGAGATACTTAAAATGTCAACAATAACGCAGACTTGAAACTCACCCACCATGATTCAGGGAACTGAGTGGAAGAAGGGGTGAAAAGAGTGTAAGAGCCCTGGTGGGAGAGAATATCCAGAGATACTCTCCCCTTCAGTAACAACACAACAAGGGGGTCACTGTTTCTATTAATAATCCCCTTCTCTGTTGACAGATCCAGTATTCCCACAGAGGTAGGTCCCCAGTGGGATGGGGACAGAGAAGAGGGAAATGGGGCTACATAAAATGTATCTAGTTATTGACAATAAAGATATTTAAAAAGAAGGGAATTTCTAGAAACTGAGTACTGAGTTTAGACTAAACCAAAACAAAAATTTTCTAGTAATAAACAGATCCTAGCATTATACATATAAAACCTATCTGGGAAGAAATAGTCAACAAATGTGGTTCCTAGCATTATTTTTTTTTACTTATTTCTAATATACAATTTCTGTGCTAAATTTTTAGATCTAAGTTTGATTCTGCTACTCAAAAACTTTGAGTCACATACAACACATGGTGCCAACCCCATTCAGAGAAACAGTGAGGTGTGCAGGAGTGACAAAGTGAATTTCACAATGGTAAAGGATCTGACACAAGGCAGATCCAAGTGATGGTCATTGTAAGATGAGTCTTACAGGTGTCCTGTGGAGAAGAAGCCAGAAGCCACTTCACAAAGATTCCTGCTGAGTGTTGGCTCTCTCTATTATCACAGTCTGGAAGCTCAGAGCAAATGACCTGGGACTACACATTGAACAACAGACAGGTCCAACACACTGGTAGACTAAAGCTAACACTTTTGCTTTCTTGTTTTCCCACTCTTTATCATTTTTTTTCTCTTACATGATTGAAAGGTGGGTAGGATATAGTTGTACATCAGCTTCCTGAGGCCAGGAAATGACATCATTTGACCATACTTCTTTACCTCTTCCTTCCAGTCTACCTTCAGCTAAGACCAGCAAACCTCTTCCGTTGCTACTCCCATTTCCTCTTCTGTACACACATCCTCCTCCATTCATTCGTTCTTAATCTGAGGCAAATATGAGTATTAGCCCAAGTCCTCACGTTTGTTTGTTTCTCTTTTGTATTGCATTGCTTTGTTGTTTTTGTTTTCTATTCCTTCCACTGGCATCTAAAACAACTATGATATTAGTGCACATTGTCCTGTCATTGACATCTTAGTTTCTGAGATGACTGTCACTTGATGGGATTAACTTTTTGCTTGTTACCGAACTTTCATTGTGGCCTTATTCTTGGATACTGACTGATTTGTCGCACATCATTCTCATAGCTGAGTAAACCCAGAGGATCATTCCTGGTGCCCAAAAATTTAGTTGAGGAAACAACACTGCAATCCTTAACAACATCATTCATCTTGAGTAGAGAAAACACTTCCCTCAGAAAGAATAAGCATGATTAAATGAATACAAAGTAGTGAAATAAACTGATGTCCTAACTGAATATGTAACACATCCCAATACCAAAATATAAGCAACAGGGAAATCAGAATCAGCATAATTAATCAAAAATTTATCATTCTATAGTCCTGGCCTTAGATGAGAATGAATTAGATGAAACCACACACACACACACACACACACACACACACACACACACACACACACAGACCTCAAAAGAATGTTTATGCATATATTCAATGAAATCAAAGGAGACAATAAACTCCTTAATGAATCAGAAAGAAGAGAACACAAAGAAGCTGGATGTAATCAGGAGGTGAATAGAAGATATGGTACAGGGATCAGAAACAAACAAAAATATACCGTAGAATCTTGGAAAAATGAGAACAAATCAAACAAGAAACTAGTGGATGGAAATATAATTAAGATCAGACAAAAATCAATGAAATGGCAAAAAAAATCTAATACAAAGAATAAGTGAAATGAAGAGTTGGTTCTTTGAAAAAAAGGAACAAAATTAACCAACCTTAGTGCTAAATTAACCAAATAAAGAGAAAACTCACCTTAATAAAATTAGAGACAAAAATGGAGTCATTAGATAGCAACAAAATTCAGAAAATCATATGACATACTTAAAAATGTATTTCACTGAATTAGATAGTATGTATGAATTTCTAGATGTATCCCACCTACCAAAATTGAGATAAAACAATTTAATAATTTAAACACATTTTTAAGAATCAAGGTTAAGGCAATACAAATTCTATATGTAATCTCATGACTAAAGGTAGCCTAGACCTATGGATACCCTGATTCTCCTTAAAAGAAGAACTATCATTTTTGCTTTTAAAACTATGCCTTAAATAGCGAAAGGAAGGAATAATTTGATACTCATTTTTATGAAGCTACTATCTTTCTGATGTTAAAACCAGAAAAAGGCACAACCAACAAAGAAATAAGAGCCAATCTCCCTGTGGAACATAGATGCAAATCTTCTTCTCAATGAAATAACTGAAAAATAAATTCAAGAATACATCAAAGATAGCAGTCACCATGATGACCAAGTTGGCTATATTACTGATAAGCAGATATGTTTGAACACATAAAAATCAATAAATGTAGTATATCATATTAATAGTCAAAAAGACAGTATTTCCATAATAATATGAAATGGAGAAAAGACGACAAAAATCAATCATCTATTCATGATAAAATTCTTGAAGAGACTGTGAATTGAAAAAAATCATATTTCAACACAGTAAAAGCTGTTTATCATCAGCTTATAGACCAAATTATACTAATTGGTGAATATCTCAAATCATTTTTACTATTACAAAAAACAAGGTCAGGTATTTATTTTCTCCACTCCGATTCAATGTAGTGCTGAAAGTAAGCTGGAGCAATAAGAGAAGAGAAGCAAATAAAATGGAGAAAAGGAAAAAAAAAGGAAGTCAAATATCTTTATTTTCAGATGTTGTAAGACCTAAGAAACCCTAATGATTCTACCAGAAAAAAAACACTTTTAGCAAAATGTCAGAATTACAAAATTAACATATAAGACCAAAAGTTTTCATATGCATACAAAATTAGAACAATCTCATTTACAATTGATGTAAGACTAAACTAAATATGTAAGTAAATAAGTAAATTGAACTTAGAAAATTTGGAAGAAACCTAACCAAAAAAGTGAAAGATCTCTACAATGAAACCTTTAAAAAAAAAAAAACAGAATTGAATAAAGCATTAAATGATCACAAGACCTCTCAAACTCATGGATCTGAAGAATCAATATTGGGAAAATGGCTATCTTACCCTATGCAATTTACAGATCCAATAAAATACCTGTCAAAATTCCAATAACACTCCACAGAAATAGAAAAAAATATAAATGATCTTAAAATTCATTTAGAAGCACAAGAGACCTATAATAACCAAAGTAATCCTAAGCAAAATAATAATAATAATAATAATAATAATAATAATAATAATAATAATAATAAGTAAATATATATAAGGTTCGTGGTATCACAAACCAGATTTTGAGTACATTATAAGGTATAATAACAAAAACAGGATGTTGTGGCAAAAAAAAAGTATCAGGCATATAGATTAATCAAACAGAATACACTATCTGGACATAACTTATAGCTACCTGAAATTTGCAAAACAAAAAAAAGTTGAAAATACTTACAAAAGACAGCCTTTTTAATAAATTTTGCAGAGACAAACTGTGTGTGTGTGTGTGTGTGTGTGTGTATGTAGAAAAATAAAACTTGATCCTTACCACTCACCTTGTGCTAAAATCAATTCGAAGGATAACAATGGACTTCATATAAAACCTGAAATTTTGAATCTGCTAGGGAATATAATCAAAAACACATAAGAGCAGGTAAGGAGTTTTTCAATAGGTCTCCTATGAGACCTTGGGAAATAAAAAAAAAATTTAAAAAAAAAGATTTCCTCAGCAAAGGAAATAGATACTTGAATAAGACAGCCTTCAAAAAGTATAAAAATATCAGCTATACATGGGACAGAACAGTAATATCTAAAATATACAAAGAAGTCAAAAAATTAAATCAAAACAAACAACCCAATCAAAATGGGGCTAAGGAACTAAACAGAAAGTTCTCAAAAGAAGAAATGCAACTTCCCAGTAAGTATGTCAAGAGTATTCAACATCCCTATCCATCAGAGAGATACAAATTAAAACTACTTTGAGATTGGATTTCACCCCCCTCAGAACCCTATCTTCTTGACACAAATGTCAATATGCTGCTGAGGTTGTGGGGAAGGGACTGTTTATTCATCATTGGTAGGAATGTTCACAAGATCAGCTTGGGGATTTTTGCACAAATACTAAGCAGAATTTCTATATAAGTTATTTATATCTCTCTTGTGCAAATCTCCAAATTTTCTGTCCTACCACAGAGACATTTGCATATCAATGGTTACAGAAGCTTTATTCACAATCAGCTGTGGATTGGATAAAAATGTTCTACATTCACACTTTGGAATTTTACTCAGTCACAGAGAAAAGGATGAACTATATAACATGTAAGAAAATGCATTGAAAATATTATGTTCAGTGATGTAACCCAGCCTCTGAAAGCCAAGTATAAAGAATAATTAAACAAATACGATTTTTAAAAAAGTGAAAGAAAGAATATTGGAGATGGATGGATTTAAATGGGTAAGGGGAACAGGGAAGAGGAACCTTTTGGGAGATAAACCCCACTAAAATGTGATATGGAAACCAACTACTTCAGAAGATAATTTTTTTTAAAAAATCCTCTGAATCCAAAATTTTTGTAACCATTTCCTTAGCCTTGTGAATTAACGAAAATAATATAAATTCCATAAACATGTTGGGAAAATTAAGAGAAACTACAGTTCAATAAATGTAATTTAGCTTTTTATGGCCCACTTTCCATTACATAAATAGAATAATCATGACATAAAAGATTATCTACCTTGGGGCTGGAAAGATGTTTATGTAGTTAAAGGGTTTTGTTGCAAAGCCTGCTGGCTAGGGTTAATCCCCGAGTTACTCAATTATGCCTCATACATTAAGGATATTAGCATCTGGTATTCATTGCAGTAGCAAGAGAACCTGGTGCACATTCTGTTTATGAACAAACATGGGCAAATAAGTAAATCAAAAGCTTAGAAAGATGATCATCCAACCCAAGGTGATGTCTTGCTATTAACATATGTCAACATATTTATTGCTTGTTAAAATCCATTGTCACATAATTTGATTTGTTTTACAACAGCACACTTTAGATGGAAAGTAGAAAGAACTGCACAATTGTAAACTGGTCTGGCAATGAAAGTACAATAGAATTTTAAAGTACTTTGATCAATTTAAGACTATAAAATTATATTGTTAGAAAGATCTCGTAGTGGCTGTTTCAAGACCTCACTCAAAGCAACAGCAACAGTTATCATCTTTTTTTAAAAAACAAAGATTCTGTATCCAATATGTAACAATTTACAAGAACTTTTTATTACCTTTATTGTTATTTTTTACATAAAAAATAAGATGGCTACTGTTGAGTCACTAGAGGGGTTTCTGGGAGGGTGTTAGACATTGTGAAAGCTCAATTAAACCCTGTTGAAACCACTATTAGGGTTAATGATAAATTCTTTAAGTTTGTATCATGTGACAACTTATGGTGTTCATTTTCCTGTAAATAGCAAGACCATGGAAGATGGGGCACTTGAAATCATTATTTACAGCAGGTATTATATTTGCCCTTCCTGCCCTGGCAGAGGGCATCAGGGCTGTCAGTACAGCCATCTAGACTATCCTCTTGCCAATACCAGCTGCTTTGAGCATGCTGTGGATGTCTTTAGTAAAATGCACAGCCATCACTGGTGATTCCAGCTCCCAAAGTTTCAGGGTCAGGCATCACCTTGGAAACCACTGAATGACATTTTGCTATGCAAGCCTTGTACAACACTAGATGGTCCTGCAGCCATTTGAACCTAGGTCAGAGGGGCAGCACTTGGGATAGCCTACCAGAGGGACCACAGTGACTGGTGATAAAGGGGGTCATGATGTGATAAATTCTGGCATGAGACATGTGTTGTGTTTGGTGCTGACACAGATCTTCACTAATCGGTGAGGTGTGCTGTGGTTAGTGCAGCCATCCCTCCTCTAAACTCCATAAGGAGATGGTTCATGTTCCTGGTGAGTTGGTTGGAAGACACCCTTAAATGCTGCCTTACTTGCTGTGATATAATATAGTTTGATCATAATGCAGTCCTATAATTTTTTTTCTCTTTCACCCCTATAACCCTTTTTTTCCAACTAGTTCCTCTTCTAGTTTGATGTCTTTTCCTTTGCCATCTTCCATCATCCATACTGACACGTTCATGGACCCAATATTGTGCAGTTAACAGTAGACACTGGGAGGTTATGAATTGCAATGGCAATGTCTCATCCATAGACAGCATTACAAAGCACTTATCCCCATCCTCTGGTTCTGACATTGTTTCCAGTCCCTTTTACAATATTTCCCAAAACTTGTGATCATAATAAACATGACTAAATTGGTCCAAAGCACTTAACAGTCACATCTCAGTGCTTTGATGTATCTCGGGTCTCTGCAGTAAAAATCACCATCTAAAAATAGGAGCTTCTCCAACTGCAACCGAAAGCATCACCAATCTATGGACATTTACATAACAATTTAGAAAGAAATTTGATGAGCACAATATAGATACTTATCTAAACAACAGTAGTAACTTCCCCCTAGGGTCCATGACCTTTGCAATCATCAGGTTTTACCTAGGTTTACAGTACCAGAAATGAATTAAATCCTGTGAAACAGGCCAAACATCCAATAGAGAGCATTTAGTTACCCCAATGACAGTAATGCCAATATTACACTATTGGACACATTATGCATTGTTGGCCAATTGTGTGGCTCAGAGTTCACAGCTGGCAAAAAATTGTTGATTATTTCACCCCAACATTCTATATAGTGATTTTCAGTATTATGATAGCTAGCCAGCAGGGAAGTGACTTCCAACTATTTCAGCTTGATTTCTCAGTATCCTCCAACAAACACACCACTTGACAATGTTTTGTAGTGTGAGCTGAGCTGATGACACAGAGGCAGTGACTGAAGAGAAGCAGCAAAGCCAGAGGCAGAGGCCAGCAGTGACTTATGAGCAGTTGGTAAGTCATGCTGTACAAGTGGCAAGGCTTTAGCTGCTGGAGAGCTGAGGGAAAAGCAAAGCAGAGCAGTTGGGGGGGGGAGCTTTATAAGTAGTAAGGCCACTGTCCACATGACAGATCATGGGCAGGGGAGCTGTACAGGAAGGCTATGTGACAGCTGAGAAAGAGGTTCAACAAATCCGGAGAGAAGCCAGGACAGGAAGAAGGATGGTGGAAACAGAAAGGATGGTGGGTTGAGAATAAAGGAGAATAGAAGGTTGAGAAGAACCAGAAAGGACAAAGACATGTTGGCCTTGCAGAAAAGCTCCAAGCCTTTACTTCCAAGGATCTCAGGCCCACCCGGCCCAAGAGCTATTACACTTGCCCCTGCCAAGGGTTCAGGAATCCCCTCCCTCCCCTATATTTAGAGTGGAACAAACGTGCAATGACAGCTGCTACTCAGGGCTAAGTAAGCGCAAATCATGTGTAGGAGGTAGCCAGGATCCCTCCATTTATGTGATGTTGCTGAGGTGGGCAATGTCTCTGGGTAACCTCCCCCACCATGGTTCTTACCCTCTTTCCACCCCTTCTTCCACTTAGACATGGTGGGAGAGTTTTAAGTCAGCTTTATTGTTGAGATCTTAATTGTATCTGTACTTCTGCTTTGGGTTGTGTGGGCTCTCGTGGTGTTTGTCTCATGCACCTATCCTGGGTTAATTGACTTGCTGTGGTGATAGGTCTCTTGTTTATCCCACCACTCACTTTAAGGTTTCATTTGTGGCCTACCAGATAGGCATGAGGTAGTTCATCTCTTGCTGGATGTCTACCTGTGGCTTGTTGGTGGAGTTGGAATGACCACTGCTTTTTCCCTACCTTCTGAAAAATACAAACAGAATCTCCATCAGAGAGTGATATCAGTATAGGTTAAATGTGACACACATTGCTAATTTGGCAAGATTATAATGGGTGTAGCCTCTCTCTAGTTCTCTGGTAGTGGGAATTTCCCCTTGGAGCCCAAGGTTTTGGTTCCCATAGGATTATACCCTGGATCCCAGTTCCAGTTAAGGGTTATTTGTCACTGAGTGGATCTCTTGGTCAATTTGAAAGCCCTTGAATACCCACCTAGATTTTGGTGCCACAATTGCACAAACGATCACTTCTTGACTCGCTGATCTCTCCCATAGAGCAGTGTGTTCAACATTCTTATGAGACCCATCTGAATTTTATATCAGAGGTCTGTGCTCACTCCAAATATCACTGACCAATTTCCCCTGGCATCTCATGTAATACCTTCTGGCACTACACATGTTACCATTTTGAATCTCACAGGGTCTCTTGGTGTTTTGCCATGACTTTCAGTGGTTTCCTTAGCAATAGGATCTTACCTTTGGACTAGGGCAGGTATTCAAGAGCTTTGGCAGAAGCCTGTCTCATTTTGGGGTCCTCATGGTTCTCTTTGATCAACAACTCAGTGTGGGAAGGAACCAATAACTGGGACAGGGAGTTGCCTGGTCTGATCAACTTTACATAGGTATAGGCTTCGTCCCGTTCTATTCATAGCCCCTCTTACTATGCCCACATCTTGAGTGTTTCCTGAATGAAGGTAAGGATTTTATGGTTTCAATTCCTGTGAGAGTGTTTGTTTTTATTTTTCCTAATGAGTTTAACATTCAAATTGGTCTACCTTACATCAAGCAGAGTGCTCTTCAAAACGACATTGCTCCTCATGTGATCAGCTGAACGTCTTAGTGAAACAGAGACTAACACTGAGCAATCGGGTGACTGTCAGCTACTCAGCTGGAGTCAGATTGCAAGTTTCTGCAGTCAGCTCCACATAGTATTGGGATGAACATCCAAACTAGGCACAGTTTATGGGAGGAATGTGATTTAATTCAGGCTTACAGATCCAGAGTAAGTTGCATATGACAGAAGATACTGGCCCCTTTTCACAGATCTAAGGAGAGAGAAACTACTGCCAGCCAGCACACACCAAAAACATGGACAAAAGGGCAACAGATAGTAGGAACCAAGGCAGAGCTCAGAGTCTTCTGCATACTTTACCCTAGAAAATCAGATCTGCCCTGTTGTAGTAAGCTTTCTTGTTGCTGTAACAAAGTACCCAATCAAAGAAAAAGAAAAAGAAGAAAAAAAAGAAAGAGTACATTTTGGCTTACAGAATGGAAAGGAAGGTCTATGATGGCAGGCAAATAGATGGCATGAACAGAGAGTGTACGTCACCTCCACCACAGCACTGTAAACAGCATCAGGCAGTTGTGCCATACATTGCCAAGGAGAAGCCAGCTATAACCCCCATAAACCCATGCCCAACAACATGTAGTGGAAAGATCTCTAAAGATATCACGCCAATGCCTATAGGAGTGAAAATAGAGGAGTTTATTTCCCGGGGTTTCAGAGTGGGATTTCTCCCCCAAAAAGCTCCAACCTCAAGTTGAGTTTGTATTTTCATTCTGTGGTTTTTAGCAATGAGGTGTGGCTATGGTTTCCAGAAGCAGACGTGACCACAGCTGTGATCAGCACAAAGTGGGTATGAGGGAAAAATTCAAAATTGAATATGTGGCAATCTTACAATTTTAAAATGTCTCAAAACAACATAAAGTTTCGAGACATATTTGGCAGTCAAGTCAGTAGCAAGATCATCCTGATCATTCCTAAGGGCAACCCTTATTTTTGTCTAAACTCTTTTCTTCTATCTCTTCATGGGATTTGTTCTAGAAAGTTTCTTCTATGTGGTTTACTATCTGTTGATGGACAAAGAGGAGTTTAGCTCCCAAGCAGTCAGCACTTACCATGATTCAATAGATCAATCAATAGTTAATACTTAGCCTTTTCTGCCAAATCACACCTCTAACAAGGTTCCAATTCCAAAACTGCCATCAGCTGGGAATCAAATATTCAGAACCCATTAAATTTATGGGGGACACTTGAATCAAATCACTACACATCCCCAACACACCTTGGAACTGGATCCCACTATCCTCCTTTAGTGATACCTCATCCAGGCAGATGGCTGAAAATCCTAGTTTTAATTAAGCAGCAGATTCTTGTGAAGGATTGAAACTACCATTCCAGTCTTCCCTTGAGTACAGCTACCTCTGTGGATTTTTGGATTTACTAATCCTGCATAAATACATACCAGAATTTTTTTTCTTTTTTTTATTGTCCATAATGAGTTACATTATTTAGTGGACAAACAATAAGTTGTTATCCCCAATTCTCCAATGCCCCGCCTCCCCCATCCTCAATCAGCTGGATATCCTCCTCCGTGGGTCCTCTGGATCAGTCCTTGTGACAGGGGACCATGGATAGACTAGTATTCAGCCAGTTCTCCTGGCCCTAGTATGTTGTTACTGAGGGGTGCCATGCCTTTGGATTGTCTCCCCCACCATGGCTCTCACAATCTTTCGGCCCCTCGTCCGCTCAGTTCCCTGAGTCATGGTAGATGAGTATTAAGGCTGCTTTAATTGTGAGTTTAGGGGTCTTTGTGTCGAAAATCATTGGTTTCTGTCTCACTGGCTTATCCTGTGTTGATTGAATGGCTGTGGCTGTGGGTCCCATTGATCATCCCATCATTCTCTGTGGGGTTCCATATGGATCCTCCACGATATGACTGTGGTGGCTTCTCTCTTGCCAGGATCTCAGCTATCAGCCTACGGTCAGTTGGCAGGGTTAGATGGGTCACAGCTCTCTCATTGCATCCTGAAAAATACAAACACAATCTCCATCAAAGAGTAAGATCAGTGTAGGTTAACAAATATACACAATTCTGGATTACCTAGATTCCATTTTTAGCAGCCTCCCAGTCAGTCGCATAGTGCATCTTTTCTTGGGAGCCCAAGAGCCGGGATCTGGTGCATATTGCCCTGAATCCCAAGTTCCAGACAATGGCTCCCCCTTGCTAAGTGGAAAATTTGGCTGAATTTAAAAGCTGTTGATTGTCTCCCCCAGGCCCAGGCTCCTCCATTGCACAAGTGCTTCTTTCTTGGTTCCCTCTTTTCGCTCCCAGTAGGAGGGGTGGTCAGCCTACTCATGGCCACAGATTCTCTGTCAATGAACATTGTTTTTCTATGGAGAGCTCTGGCTACTGTTTTCTTTTGTGAGATACCTGATGCTGAGCACTTCTGTTTCTCTTCTGATTTGCTTTTCACCATTTTGCATGAAGTCCTTTAAAGTGCAAATTTCTAAAATCATGATGAAGTTCAACCTCAGAAACTTCTTTTTTTTAGTATTTATGCTTTTAATGTTATGTCTAAGAAATAATTAACCTCAGTTCCACAAGATTTTACCCTTTAGTTTTGAGAGCTCTAATTTTAGCCATTGCACTTACTAGTATGAACCCTGAAGCTATTCTGAGTGTCTGGTGTACAGTTATTGAAACCTATATTATTTTGTATGTAGGTATGTAATTTAAATAAATTTTTGGACCTACTATTATTTTGAAAATATATTTTATAGTAGTGATCTCACAAAAGATCCTTGAACCAATCTTCTTTTTTCCTTTTTTATAAAATGTAATTTTTTATTTATTTGCAAGAAGAGAGACAGAGAGGAGGGAGAGGGAAAGAGAGAGGGAGGGAGAGAGAGGGAGGGAGGGAGGGAGGGAGAGAGAGAGAGAGAGAGAGAGAGAGAGAGAGAGAGAGAGAGAGAGAGAGAATGGGCACGAGGGCCTCCAGCCACTGCAAATGAACTTATGCCATTCTGTGCATCTGTCTTTACATGGCACTAGGGAATGGAACCCAGGTCATTGGGGTTTGTAGGTAAGCACCTTAACCACTGAACCATCTCACCATGCCCCTGATCTTTTCCATGACATGGAACACAAGGCTTTGTGTATACTAGGCAAGGGGTCTCCCTCTGAGCTTCACCAAAACCACTCAGCCACTTTTTGATAGCAATTGTATTTTCTGATCATCACAGGTAGAAACACCTTTAGTTGATAATCTTAGTTTTTGACATCTTTTTAGGCATAGGGTTGTTCAAATCATATATCACCAATATTTCTATTTAGTCTTATTCAGTGTCAGGAAAATCTATGATGGTGACGTGTGTAATGACATTTAGCAAAGAAATAAATATGTGTGAATTACCCATGTACAAATTCAATGTGGATTTTTCCTGAGAACTTCAGTTTGGAAACTAGAAAAAATAAGCAGTTGGTAGCTCCTTCCCTCGACCCAAGGGTGGTATTGTTTTTAAGAAAATACTTAAATCTAACCTTAATTTTTACTTTTAAAACTATGGGAAAATTGTAGTAATACCAACTATAGTTCAATGCCTATAAAATAAATACACAAAAATATTTCCCTTGAATCCTTTCTGATGATGTGCATATAAAATGTCCCCCATAGGTTGACTTGGTCCCAGCTGTCTGGGAAGGTTGAAAAACCTTTAGGAGGCAGAGCCTTGCTAGAAAAGTGTTTCACTTGGGGCAGGCTTTTAGGTTTTATGTCCTAATCCCACTTGCTGCTAGTGTGCTCTATCTATTTTCTATCTATCTGTCTGTCTGTCTATCTATCTATCTATCTATCTATCTATCCATCCATCTATTTATCTATTTACTGTCTACTTATCATTTATCTATCTATCATCTGTCGATCTATCTACCTATCTGTCTGTCTGTCTACCTACCTATGTATCTATAATCTATCTACCTATCTATCATCTATAATCTATCTACCTCTCTATCATTTATTTATCTATCTATTTACCTATCATGTTCTATCTATCATCTATCTATCTATCTATCTATCTATCTATCTATCTATCTATCTATCTATCTATCATCTATATCTATCATCTATCATCTATCTACCTACCTACCTATCTCTGTCTCTCTAATTCCCTGTCCTCCATGCTGATGTGAGGGTATGACTCAGGCTTCCTGCTCGAGTCTGATTTGCATATGCCTTCCTTGCCAAGACTGACTCTACTCTCTGTAACTACAAGCTAAATTACATTTTTTTTCCATCCAAATGTTGCTTCTGGTATTTTATCCGAGCAACGAGAAAGTAAATGATACAAGTTATAAGAACTGGGTCTCCTTTAGAGGTTAACTTAAAAAAAGTATGTGAATGGTAAAAGTTAAACAAATTGTAAGTTAATATACCCAGAATTACAATGTTCTCTTTGGGTGTCCATTTATTTGTCTGCATTTTTATATATTTTTAATATTTTATTATTTAGTTATTTATGAGAGACACACACAGAGAGAATGGTTGAACCAGGGCCTCTAGCCACTGCAAAGGAACTCCAGACACATGCATCCCCTATGCATCTGTCTTTACCTGACATGTGTACTAGGGTATGAACAAAGGCCCTGAGGCATTGCAGACAAGTGTCTTAATCACTGAACCACTGCTCCAATCCCATGTTTGTACTTTTATGATCTCACTATATTTCTCTGCTAAACCTCCTGCTTGCTAAACCACAGTGGCCTCAAATTTGAGATTCTCCAACCTCCACCTCCAGAGGGTTGGGGTTACAGGTGTGTGCCCCCATACCTTCAATTAAGTTGGATACTGGTTTAGTAAAAGCTAAAAATAACCTGTACGGTAGGCATTGCCTTTCTTTTAAGGTGAAAAAAGACTTTAAGCACTCATTACTAGAAATAGTATTGTATTGAACTACTACTGATCCTCTGATCTATACCAATCTTAACATAATTTGAAAATACAAGAACTGCATTGCAAAGAATTAAGATCTGCTAATATTCATTATTTCTAATTAAAAATATAGCAAAAATTGTATTCAAGAAGTGGAACTTTATTACATATCCAAAAATATTTCTCTGAGACAGAAGTTTAGGGATACTTGGAACACTCACAAATCTTGAGGTTTTGGACTCATATATTTATTTCCTTTCTGATCACTGTTGATTACAAAGATATTTGCATGTAAATAAGAATTTTCTTCTGTGTAATCAGTAGGCTCTTTCTTCAGTTTGCTATGCGTGCTTTCACCATGGTTACTTTTTCCCTCAGTACCAATCCAGATAGCACAAACACTAGTCTATGACATCATCAAACCCCTAAATTTGAGACAGTTAAGAGAGCAAAAAGGGGGAAAAAACTATTTTACACAAATGCCACAACTGTCTTCAAAAATGGTAACTAAAGCATGAGGAATTACGAGTTTTATAAGACTTAGTTTGTCATGTGATATACAATCAGTATATTGATTTTTATCTTAATAAGTGGATATAATGGTTCTCCCAATTTTAACGACTGAATTATTATTCTTACTGAATACCTGTTCATTCTAACTTGGCCTCTGTCTCCAGACTGCTTGTTGCATTTAATTGTACTGTCTTATGAATTTCTTTGGGGAAAATATATGTGTGTGCTACTCTTTTTAGAAAATAAGATGTTATCTAATATAATTTCAGCTGGTAATTTAATTTTCCCATGGCTCCCGAGTATTACATACCACATGATAAGTTATTACTTTTAGATCAAGTTAACAAAACTAGGTAATATCAGATAGCTCAGTGACTCAATAAAATTTAATGTGATACCTGTCCACACTAAGCAGTGTATGATAATGTAAAAACCAATTGTCAAATGAACAAACAATGACCTTTCAGGAATCTAACGGAAAATAACTGTTCTAGCAAATCAAATATATATGTGTAACTTGAACATACACTTTGGCAATAGCAAAGCTAGAATTTTCTAGTATGAATTGGAACTTGAATATTCCAAAGTAATGTGATCTTGTTGTGGGACCCTGCTGAGGGGCATGGAGGATGTAGTGTTTTGCTGAGTCTGGCAGGCTTCTGGGACTGTCTCCTCCTTATAAGGAAGTTGAGGCAAAGTCTGAGGGCCCCTATAAATCTTAGCAATCCTGAACACTCCACACCCCAGGCAGGCCACAGCTGTCCCCTGAGACTAGCAGGCAATTTAAAGCCTAACTTAGTCCAGCAACAATAACATACCTAAGCAATAAGGTTACA